>JAODAL010051911.1:0-26357 GCA_025379985.1 Phyllomedusa bahiana
TGCACTAAAGGGACGGAGCAAATTTTAACCCTGTGCAGAAATTTTGGTTCCACATTCTCAGAGAAGAACATTTAAAAGTCCCCCCCAAAACAAGAAGGGGCCCGAAAAAAAAAGGTTGGAAAATTTTTCCCCTAAAAAATTTTTTCCAAAAAAAAACCTAACCTGGGGAAAGTTTTTGGGGGCATATATGTTAAAAAACGTCAATTTGCGTCCCTCAAAGACCCTTTAATTTTTACGAACCACCCTCAGGATCAAAGTTTGAACCCCTGTACCAAAAGGGCATTGACTGAAAAACAAGTTTTCTTTTACCATCCTTTTTTTTCCTAAAATTGAGGCCAAAAAAAGCTCTGGGAAAAAGGGTTTTTGCAAATTTTGAAATTCCCATTTTTGTTAAAGAAGTTTTCCTGTAAAAAAAAAAAAACTGCGCTTTTGATCTTTTAAAGGGTTTCTCAAAAGAAATTTCTCCTTTTAAAATTTTTAAAAATTCACCCTTTGCCATTTACGATTTAATAATCACCCATTTTATCAAAAAGGGGAAAGCTGATTTTCCACTTACCCACCCCAATTTAAAAGAAAAACAGCCCATGGGCCCGACCGGGAAGTAATTTAAGTCTTCGCAGAAAGGGGGGAGACAAAAGGGAGGGGAGAGAAAAGGGACAAAAAAACGGACAGGACAAAAAAATTAAGAAACAGGGGAAAAAAACATCCTCTACTGAAATTTTCACAAAGGGCCAAAAGCCCACCTAAGAGGGGGTTTTTAAAGGAGAAAAAGTCCACCACAAATCTTCCCACCTAAAAACAGGGGAGGAAGTGAGGGGGAAAACTGGGAAACCCTCTAAAAACGGGGGTTTTCGGACACTCAAAAACAGCCCCCTAGAACAAAAACTAAACTAATAAGGGGGGAAAAACCCTGGGGCCATTTAAAAGGGGTTGCGAGCAATTTGCCCCCCAAAAATAGACGGGTCAAAAAGCGAATATAAAAACATGAAAAATCTTGACCCAAACACGGGTTTTTGGGGGAGTTTAAAAAACAAAGCCTTAAAAAAATTAACCGGGAAAATAATGCCCGAGGGGGGAATGAAGGACATTAATGCTTAAGAAATTAAATAACCTACTTTACAAGTGGACATTAGGGTGGGTGGAAAAGAAAAAAAAAAAAAAAAAAGGAAAAGGCGGGGTAGGGAAGTGTGCCAGCCCTTTTTTTTAAACCTGGTCAGCCCTTTTACCCCGGGCGGGCTCCGATAAAGATAAACAACCCCAAATTTTATAGTCCTAAGCTTAAATATGGAGAAGCGGGGGAAAGGGGGGCAGGGATCCATCCAAAGTCTGGGGGTTGACGTCGTCCCCTCTTACTTCGTGTTTGGCTCCAAATTGGGGGGGAGATTTTTAGGGACCGAAATTTCCCAATCCATATATCTAGATTTTTGTGATATTCAGGGGGGAAAACCAGAAAGTTTGCAAGTCCTCAATATCCTGAGGGGGGGGCGGATTTTGTTTTTCTTGGAAGCGAAAGGGCAAAATTTTTCCCCCCAAACTAAAGGTAAAACCCCCGGTTTCTTTTAGAAGGGGAAAAGCGGGGGGCCGAAGATGTCGCCCTTCTTGCAACTAATCCGGGACAGATCTGGGAAAGGGCGGGAGGGTTCCCCGGGGCCCAAAATTAAAATTCCCTTTTGTTTCCCTTTGATTGTGCCTTTAACCTTCTCTTTCCCACATAAAGTAAATGCACTCAGAAAACAAATCTCGTGGGGGGTTGAGACCGGACTTGGGACGAAAGCCTTTTGGAGACGGCCCCAAATTTTTAAGGGGAAGAGGACTTTGGGGGAGCCCCAAAAGGTTGTTAAAGATAGTTTTAAAGAATGTTTTGGAGTTTTTCCCCTCTCCTTCAATTCTGGCACCCCCCACCCTAAAAATTTTGGGCGTCCTTGTTGTCTAAATCCCTAAGTTTTTCTGAGATCAAAAACCAGGAGAGCCTTGGAGGTCACTCACTTTTCCCAAATTTGGAAGAAAAGCGGCAAGTATCGAAAATGCTGTTTCCAAAAGGATCGACCCTTAAAAAAAGGGCCCCAAAACTTGGGGTGGGGTCTTGGCGGTTTTTGGCGAAATTTTTCCGATCTACTTTTTCCCCTTAACTTCTGCAAAAATTTTCGGGGAAAACAAAATTTTTGGGAAAAGTTCAAGTAAGTGCGCCAATCCCCCTTTTGAAATCAGCTGGGTCCTAAATGGGGGAAAGCAGGCCCGCAAACTGAGCGAAAGGGGGCCGCGTCCGCCAGTTTGGCCTCTAAAAAATTTCTCGGGCATCAGGTCCCCATCGTATGTCTTCAAAAATATCCCCCAAGTGAAAAGGGGGAAATGGGGAAAACTTTTTTTTTTGTTGGGTTTTCAAAAAAAGGTTGCATGCCCCAACCTTGGCCCTTATTAAAGGAAAATTTCCCCCCCTCCAAACCCTTCCCCCCCCCTTTTTTATTTTACCCCACCCCCTAAAAATTTGGGGACCCCCCCCCCCGGAGGCCCGGGCCAAAAACCATGGGGGGGGTTTTCGTAAAGGGGCCCTTGTTTGGGGTTTTCCGGGCCCCCGGGTGCCAGGGGGGGCAAAACCGGCTTCCGGGTTGCTGAAGGGACTGGGGGCTGTAGGGGGGCAAGGTTAGCTCTCCAGTACTGTGAGGGAAACACTGCGGGTATGCTGCACCCGGGGCACTTCTGGAAATTTAATGTGTTTTTCATAAAGTCCCTTTTTACCCCTTTGATACATCAAAAAATTTTTAATTTCCCTTTGGCAGAAAGCGGGCCGGGCATTGGCATACTTTTCAGACTACTTCAACCAGCCCTTTAAAAATTTGGGGCATCAAACCCCCAAGTATAACTATATAACTGTGCATTAAAGGCCCTTCTTTTTTCCACTTTAAAATTTTCAATTTTTCTTGTTTAAAGGGCCTCCAACCCCCAAAAATCCATCTGTAATACTAAAATTCTCCTTCTTTGTGTAAGTTACCTTACAAAACTTTGTACATCTGCAATACTGAAGTCCTCCCTCAAGAAGCCTCTCAAGTTCTTTAAATTTAACATATACAATAAAAAATATAAAAATATATATATTATATAAAAAATTAAAATTAAAAAAAATAAAAGAATACTGGTATCACGGTTTAAAGGTTGCTTAGAAAGGCTCTTTGACCAAAAAACGTTGCCCTTTTGGAATAAAGTACTTTTTTCACTTTAAATTTTGGAGTGCGGGCAAAAAATATATAAATAAAATAAATATATATAAATATATATAAAAATATAAAAAAAACATATATATATATAAAACTAAATATATATTTAATATAAATATATAAAATTAAAAAAATAAAAAATATATATAAAAATATAAATAAATTTTATATATATATAAATTCACATTTAACCAGCATTGAGACCATAAAGCCCTTTTTTTCTTATGAGGATCTCCACAACCCAATTTAAAAAACAGTGATTGAAAACAACCTCTAACCCCAAAATAATTTGGGGAACATATTTAAATTGTAACAAAAACAAAAAATGTGAGATGGGGAAATTTTTTATATAAAATTTAACCCAACAGAACATCCCCTCAAAAAAGGGGAATTTTTAAAATTTTTGCATTTCTTTAAAAAAAAAATTACTAAATTTAAAAATTGATGGCAACAACCATCTCAAAAACTTTTGGGAAGGTAAAAAAAGGGCTTGAAGAGTGGTTCAAAAAAAAAACAGGGAAGGTAAATTTTTCATCTAAGTCCCGTGATTTTGTAAAAAAAAGAGCATAAAAACCCGGATTCTGTCCCAAAACAAAAATGGTCAGACATTCACCAGCCTTTGAAAAACAATCTAAAAATTTTGAAAAAATTTCCGAAAAATTTTCAAAATTTACTGTAAAAGTATCAAAAATAAGAATCTGGACAATTCCCTGTACACAAGGGAAAAAAGGGCCAAAGCCCACTATTAATTTCTAATGATCAACGGGTTCTCAGGGGGGCACGCATTAAAAAACCCGACATAAATCAGTCATTGCAATTCACGCATAAAACCCCATTTTTCCAAAACACAATTTTTCTTTTTGCAGTTCACAAATGTTAAATTACTGCTCGTCCTTTCAAATAATTAGTTCCCCAAAATCAACAAAAAAAAAAAAAACCGCTGCTATCTTTTCTGGGCCCCAAAACACTTTATAACCCTTTTGATATCTTCCTCATCAAACAAATGGCTTATCTGTGGGGTTCTTTCTCCCTTTTTGTTTTTTAAAAATTTTTTTTGGGAAACCCTTCAAAAACTAGGATAGTTTTTTGGGTTTTTTTCCCAAACCCCTTTCCCTTTAAATTTTAGTTTTCCTTTAAAACATCAATTACTGTATAAGGGGACAATTTAAAAAAGGGGCTATGGGAAGACTTTTGTCCCAGGGTAAGCTCAAGGGTTTAAGTAAGCATGGCAGATTTGCTAAAGATAAAGAGTGCCACAGCTCATCCCCCCTAATTAAACAAGCTAGCATTGCTCCCCGCCTTTTATGAACAGGGTGCGGCAGATATCTGGCTTTTTTTCAGCCTGATATTAAAGGGACAGCCCCCGTTTACTGCGCTCAAATCCCTCCCCCACCGCCACTCCCGGGGGTAAATTTCAAATTTCAAGTGGCCAATTTTTTTAAAAGGGACCTCAAAATCGGGGGGCGTGCGGGGGCAGGGTTTCACTGAAACCGGAAAGGAAAACTTTGATTTTTTAGGCGCATTATACTAAAACAGGTATACCACTTTAAAGTGGTATATCGGGGCCAAAATAGGCCCGCCCCATAGGCCCCCCCTAAAAAGCCCTGATTTTTAAAAACCTGTATAGCGGGTTTACAAAAAAGGGCCCCCTTTTAAAGGCTTTTTTTAAGTGCATAAAAAAATTTTCGCCGGGGGACAAAAATCATACATGTCGCCCAAAGTGGGGGCAGGTAAAATCCCCCGGTCAACCACCCTCATGAGAAAATCTTCTACATGGTGACTAAACTAGAAGTCCAAGATGATTCACGAAAAAACCTATCCCATCCTCCATGCAACATTTTTTTTTTGGGGGCAGTAAAAAACAGTGTTTTTTATGGGAAAAAAAAAATTCAATAAATTCCATTTTCTCCATGGGTTTAAAAAGACAAAACTGGGGTCTGACTCTGATAATTGCAAAAGGCAACCCCCCGCATAAGTCAAAGCCCCGAAAGAAATTCGCAATAGGGAAAAATTGACTTTTTTTTAACACCTTAAAAAAAATATTTTAAAATATAGCGGACAATTCCCCCTTATCTGATTTTTCCCCTGGAAAAGCTATATAACCCAAAAGAAACAAAACTACACATGAAAACCTTTGATATACCCGGTAGGTACACTAACTTAATTATCAATGGGAAAAGATAAACCAACCAGGAAAAATCACAAGAAACTGTGAACTGTGACCCGCTCCTTATAGTACATTTTCAGTTTCAAACAAGCCTTTTAAATTTTGGGGGGTGGCCTCTATGAACAAAAATGGGTGGAACTGCAAACATCAAGATGGCCGCCCTCTGTCTGTTTACTAATTTCTCCTCATATCATGACTGTATTACAGACACAATCTTCCACAGGGTTCTTAAATTTCCCTTTTTAGTTTATTTCCATCCCCCTTTCGTAATATAAACCCGGTTTTTCTCTATGGTGATACCTCCCCCTATAAGGGAAAAAGCATTGTTTTCCCTTTTTCCATTTCCCCCCTTCCAAAAAATAAGAATTTTTTTTTATTTCAATTAACATAGCCTATTTGGGGTTTTTTTTGGGGACGATTTTTTGATTTTCAATTTGGGACTAATTTGGGGGTTTCATACTGGGTTAAACTTTATCTTTTGCTTTTTTACTAAAATTTATTTTTGGCTTTTTTTTGTTTATTTATGGAAAAAAATGTATTTTCCTTTATTCTGTTTTTTCAATATAATTCAGGGTTTTCCAAACATTCTTGGGTTTTTTTATTTTACTACTTTTTTTGCAAGAAAAACTTGTTTAAAAATTTTTTTTTATGGGTTTCTATTTCCTGTCTCCCATAGTCTTTTTTTTTTAATAATTTTTTACCAAGGCCCCTTCATTTGCTTTTTAAAAAAATGGCTCCTCTCCCGTGGGGAGTTCTTTTATGTTTCATAAGAAATTGGGTTTTTGAGTAAAAAATTTGCCACATTCCCGAACATGAAAAAAGGGGTTCTCTTTCCGGAGGGGTTTTTTTCATTGAACAAGGGCTTGATTTTTTGAGCAAAACATTTGCCACATTGTGAACAAGAAAATGGGTTCCTCCTTTTTGAATTTTTTTTTATGGTTTTTTAAAATTAGATTTTACAGTAAAACATTTCCACATTCTGAACATGAATAAAGGCCTTTTCCCCCAGTTGAGTTCTTTCATGTTTTTAAAGATAAATTTCCAAAGTAAAACCTTTCCCAAATTTTGGGAAAAGGAAAAAAGGCTTCCCCTTTTGTGTGAGTTCTTTCATTTTGAACAAGACTTGATTTCAAAGAAAACCTTTGCCCCCATTTTGAACAAGAAAATGGCTTCTCTCCTGTGTGATTCCTTTTTATGGGTTTTTAAGATTGATTTCAAAAGTAAAACCCTTTTCACATTCTGAAAAATGAGAATGGGTTTTTCCCCCTGTGGATTTTTTTGATGAAAGCAAAAATGATTTTCGACTAAACTTTTATCACATTCTGAAAATGAAAATCGTTTTGCTACTGGGGAGTTTTTTTGATGCTGAACAAGACTTTATTTCACGTAAAATAATTTTCTACTTTCAGAACATTAAAAAGGGGGTTTTTCTCCGGGGGGGTATTGGGTGAAATTTTGAATACCCCTTCCATTACTTTTACCCTTTTTTTAACACTGGGTGAAACAAAAAGATAAACTGCTTAAAAAATCAATGACAGATCTTGGAGGGAAGGGCTGAAGGGGATATCTGATAAAAACATGCTTTTTCACATGTAAGTTTGGGGAAAACCTCCATATTTGCTTTAAAATCTGCCACTACAATGGGTTTATCTGAGCCCTGGTAAAATTTCCGCCAAAAAAAAAATTTTTTTTTTAAATTTTTTATAAATATAAAACCCCGAAATTTTATGATATTTTATAAAATTTTTATATAAGGATGTCCATACAAATTACAAGGCAATTCCAGTGGTGGCTAGACAGATAACAATTGGAAAAAGTAATCTCTGAAACAAAAAAACCCAAAAAATTGGTGAAGACAGGCCCCTGGCTTTTCCTTTTTCAGTTTTACACTTTTATTTTTATAAACAGCCCACACCTTGGTTTTCCCCAAAAATCAAACCCCAAAAAATTTGAAAAACCTTTTTTTTATAACTCAAAACAAAAAAAGGAAAAGTAAAAAAATAGTTTTTTAAAAAAACAAGTGAAAATTTTTTTAAGTGTTTATATAAAGTTAATCTTTATGATTAAAGCTACACCAAGGAAAAACCCAAAAGTTTATTAAAACTCCCCAAAAATTTGAATAATTAACCCTAAACAAATTTTTTAAAAGGGCCCCTTTTCCCCGGTTCAGTAGGTGACACAATCATTGAAGATGCCAGAAGGCTATCAAAACACCCCACAAGGAGGGTAAGCCACAAAAGGGCATTGCTAAAAAAGCTGGCTAATCACAGAGTGCGGACCACGGGAATGCCCCCCCGCTGATCGCCCCCACCCCACGCCACAAATTTAAAACAGTCATTCATGCAAAAGGACCCCGAGCAAGTTTGGGGGCATTTAAATGTAACAAATGGCCAAAAGTATTCCTTTTGTTCCAAACATTTTTTACAGTTTGGGCTTTTGTAAAAATTTTAATATTAATTTTAAATTTAAAATTTAAAATAATTTTATAAATAATTTTCTGAGATAATAATTTTGGGTTTTTCCCTTGGGTGTAGCCCCTAATCATCAAGATTAACATAAACACTTGAAAAAGGTTTTTCCTGAAAAGACTTTAAAAATAAATAGGATTTTTAATTTTGAATTTAATTGCTGAACCAAAAAAACTTTTGGGATTTCTATGAGTTTAGTTGAAACAACTGTATCAGGTTGCTGATCATAGTCGTCCCTTGACCTATTCTAATATATCAAAAACTGCATGTGTGAATCTGTGTGAAGTAATAGTGGCTGCCATCACTGATATAGGGCATTAGAAGATCTGCTAAATAATCTGTTGCAGCATCCCCCACAAGCAATTAGTGCCAGTACCCAGCACCTAACTCGCAAATTTAAAAAAAAAAAAAAAAAAGATATTCCATATAGAAAAATGTGGATATTTCTTGCCAAGCTTAGTCTCTCTATATCCCAAAGGATCAGTCATTCATTCTGAATGTTCTCCGTGCAGATCCAAGAAGGGGAGAAGAGGGGAGAGGAAGAATCGGAGGTGATCTTGTATCACTACTAAAAATTGCTCAACAAATAGCTGATGGACTGAGCGCAGTTGTGCTATAATAAAGCTATTAGGCACTGTATATAGCTCTCGCTCTGCACGCGGTCACCATTTCTGCATCAGAAGAGAGACCATCTAAACCTTGGGACTAAATAGACTATAACTCATATACCACAAGCAAAGCTCACTGGCGCCGAGTTATCAGTATTCACAAATATAAAGAATCAGTAGGCTATGTTCACATGGCTTAATACGCGGGGAAATGCACCCCATAATTACGGTAATCCATAGCTGTCATAGAGAACTATGGATTACGCCTCCTCTCCTCATGAGATAAGTGACATGTCAATTATTCGTGGCGATTAAGCACCGCGAGTAATTCATGTCAATGGGGCCGGCGGGCTGTCGGCTCCCATGCATCACGGGAGTACATGCTGATCAGCGTGAGCTCCCAAAACACACGATGTACTGTATGCCCTGCAATTACGCCGTGTGAATATACCCTTATAAGTACTGTTTATTTAGGCATTACAATGTGTTGTGTGTATTCTTATACTGATCAGGCCCAGTAGAGTTCATCAATACGCGTTGTCCTTTCTGTTATGTCTAAACAAACAGTTCTCATAAATATTCTTTATATCAGTGGAGACTTATGGTCCCCGGCCAGTGGGCTTCACTCGTGGTTACTGGGGAATTAAAAATTGTATTCCGTACAGTCCTGCATTTTGGTTTTATCCCAAAAGATCATGCATAAAATATATGAAGTAGGATTTCCTTAACACAGTGGACAGCAGGTACACTGATCTTTTAGGATAAGAGAGACTAAGCTGGGCACAGACATAGCCAAACTTTTTCTAGATATATTTTTGTGAGCTAGGTGCTGGGTACTGCTCATCTATAAACACTGTATAGAGCTGCCTAGTAACGCTTTGGGGCCCCAGAGTTGGGTCAGAGTTCCAGGGGCTGATGGGAGATAGTGTCTTTAGGACAAGAGGGAGAGCAGAATGGTCAGGGAAGGGGGGATGTCAGCTTGTTAAAGGTTTTTATCAACATGTAATTGTCAGGGGCCTGTGAGTCAGTGATATTAGATGGTGTCCGGATCACACACTCCCTGACAGCTGCATGCTCTTTAGCACAGAGCAGAGCGAAGGGCAGGAACTCAATAATGAAATGTACAGGACTGTATTTATAGCCCTTGCTGCCTTAGGTTTGTGAGTTAATACTCTTGAGGGTACATGTCCAGATGGTGGTGGCTGCATGGTGCAGTTTTCGATAATACTGCAGTTTCCTGAGGTATAGCATGTGGACATTGGCACCTTGTGCCCCTAAATTAGTGCCTTTTGCTTTTTATATGTAGCACCTGCCAGGACATAGATGGGTGGGGAAATGTTTTTAGGGGTGCTGATGTACCGAAAATCAAGAAAAAAAACACTTCTCAAAGTGCTAGTGGTGCCCCTTGAAACACTGCTACCTTAGGCACTCAGCCTCCAGTCCCTAGTGGCAAATACAGGGAGTCCCCGGGTTACAAACGGGATAGGGCCTGTAGGTTTGTTCTTAAGTTGAAATTGTATGTAAGTCGGAACAGGTATATTTATTAAACGGAATTCCAGCAAAAAAAAATGTTTTCGTTTTGGAAAGATCAGGGAACAGTTTTTACATTTGTTTTGCTTTCTGTGCCCTTTTTTAGAAGATTTCACCTAACGTTCTGTATCTCATGTGCAGCTGTGGCATGCTGGCACTTGGTTATCATGAGGCGTGACTCATTGTTGAATGTCAGCCACGCCCCATAAGTCTCCGTTTGAAACTAGGAGACGTATGTAAGTTGGAACGATGTAAGTAGGGGACTGCCTGTACAGCCCTGCGTGTATGAAGCGGTCATGGCTTTGGGGCCAGTGTAAGGTTGGATATATTTTTCTATCTTTTATTTAATTTTCTTTAAGACAAAGCTGATAAACGATACAAAAATTGTTACCGCCATCACTGATATGGGGGCGCTGCAGGATTTGAAAAAGGTGCAGGCAAAAAAAGTGTTTTAGCGTCCTCCACAAGCTATTAGTACCTGTCCCCTACCCATAGCTCAAGCTTTCTAAAAATGATATTATATATAGAAAAAAATTGTCCATTTCTGCACCAAGATTAATCTCTGTGTTATTCCAGAAGTTCTTATACATAATAAATAAAGCAGGATCCGAGTACCACACAGTACAGCAAATACCAAATCGCTCTTCTATATGTTATCACTTCAAATCATGACTGTCCATTAACTCTTAGGATGTAGCCAGTTTTGACCTGTGACAGAGACCCATTTTTCATATATGACGTCTCAATTTATGTGGGAATAACTGTTTGATACTTTTACCTATCCATGTCATTCAGAGAATGATTTCTCATGACACAATGTGCCTTAAGTTAGTAATTGGCATTTTCAAAGTTCAAATTCTTTAGTATGAAAGACAGATAGTTATGCCACAAAAAATAGTTTATCGTTTAGCATCAGCCATATGTCCACTGTACATTGGCATTATTTTTTAAATGTCTATTTTTTTTATGACATTCAGGGGCTTATAAATTTAGGAGTAATTTTTCACATTTTTTTTCTGAATTATAATTATTTTGAATAATACAGAGAGATGGTCATTTCTAGGGCCAAGATTTCTCGAACTCTTTATTGAGCCACAGCAGCAGCTAGTGGTCAGCGGTGGCCTCTTATTTTAAATATTGGCATATATGACTAGAGTCGCTCACCCACCAGAAAGAGCACTGAGGCTTCAGAAGGTTGAAAACTATTGAAAATGAAATTGGTTTTGAAAACACAAGAAGCCACCACATCTACCCATTATAAAACTGACTGAGACATTTCTTAGTGAGAGGAATCCCAAAGCTGCCGCTGAACCCTCCAGGACAAGAAAGGAATCCTCTTCAGAACATAAGTGGGGTTTAAAGCCTCCTACCTCACACCTTTCCTCCTCTCTCAGTACGAGGATCTAAAATCCTATACTTGTCATAGTGGACAGTAATAGTCAGGGCCGGTCTCAAGGGTGTGTGACCTGTGCAATTGCAGAATACATCACACCTCCTTAGGACAGGGGGCGCTGTTGCTGCCAATAAACGGGGCTTTTCCACATTTAGCTCCCACTGCAGCCTTCACCTCTTACAACAATATCTCCACCTTTACATGTCCAGCCCATACACAGCCCGAAAAGCTTCTATCAGCATTATTTCTCCTCATCTCCCTCTCTTGGGGTTTTCCCATCCTACATATTTTTTGGTATATCCAGTGGACATGACATAAATGCTGATCAGCGAAGGCCCCACCTCTCAGACCCACACCTTATGTGGCTGACTCTTCATAGTGTCCATTGCATGAAGCACAGTGGGAGTTCGGGGGACCTGCTATCCTGTGGATTGGTCACAACTGTGGAAGATGGGAATACAACTATAATAGAGGCATCAGGATAAGAAGAGAGAAGGGAAGAGGTTGCTGCTTCAATGTGAGAGGCAGATAGAAGAGGAGGAGAAGCTCAGTTTACAGTCCTCCCCTGGGCTGTGCCCCTTCTTCTTTTTGCCCAATAATGTCTCTAATTGGTTATGGGCTGCTCTCCTGGGATGGGATTGTTAAGGCTCCTGCTGCTTGAGAAGACTGCCTGCCTCACCATAGAAGGTCAGTGTATGTAGGAGTGTGTATATATGTATTAGGGTGGGTAGTAATCAAATTATTAAGAATAATTCAATTTGTGAGCAATTCTGTTTTTGATCAGAATTCTGTTTTTGATCAGAATTATTAAACAGCAGCCTTTGATTTGATTTAACTTATAAGGTACACGGTTAAACTCATGTTTTTGTTGGCTATATGTTGGTATAAAACTGATTGCAATGTGCGCACCTATTAATTTTTTTTGTCATCCTGGCCAATAATACTTTTTTATCATTTATTGATAATAAGATGAATCCAGCAAGTGCATTTGTTAATGATCTTGTTATCCTGGTAAAAAAAGATACCCGTTTATGTCAATTTTGAAAATTCAATAAAGTTTCTTGATATAAAAAAACAGCAGGACTGCCCATGGATTACATACACTAAGACATAGGGTACTTGACTATGCAAAGAAGTTCTGGGAAATCCTTCAAGAGTTTGAAGCTGCACGGAGATGGTGCTTCTATAGGAGGGTGGGACATTGTCAGTGACATCAGGGATCTCCGTAGAGAAGGCAGGGATGGTTTATTTGCCCCAAAAAAATGTTAAAATGTCCGTAGAGATCTTTTTTTCCCACTTAGGGAGCAAAATGTGTAAAACAGAAGTGAATAAATATGCGACAAAAAATATATAACATAAAAACACCGCTGACTGCAACAAACTGTTACTTTTAGCCCTGCTCCAACAGACTTAAAATTATGTATCAGCTATATATAAACGTCAGAAAAGGAAAGGTGATAAAATTGCAAAAGTTACTTTAGTGCTATTTTTTTGCTATTAACAAATAAAATGAATGAAGAAATTAAATCTATGGATCTTTTCATGGAAACTACAAAAGTAACGTTCCACAAGGGAAGCTTAATAACGAAGGTTGAGAGAGGTTCTGGGATCTTAACAAAACAATGTTAAGATCCCAGAGAAGAATCGCTGATCTCTGGTTAGGGTCAGACGCTGCATAAGCCGGACAGCTGCGGTGCGGCCTTGATGCAGTTAGAGCACCGCAGATGTGCTCTCCTCTGCGCAGTTCTCACTGGAATGTTAGTGATCGCCCAGTTTTGTAGCTTTATACCTACCGAGGTCAATCGAGTGACCAATGATGAAGGTCAATGAACATCACTGGTCTTATAACCAAGTAGAACCAGGCCTATTTTTTTAACCTGATCATGGAGTCAGACTATTCCCCACTTCTTACAGAAGAAAACCTGTTGCTGTCTTAAGTAAAGGAATGGAATAAACAACTTGTTCCCTGGACGGTTTCCTCGTTGCCCCCTTTTATGGGCAGCTGTATCCTTATCTCTTAGTGAAGCCCATCTCCTCTTTGCTCTACAGAACCAATTACTAGTTTATAAATTTGTGAACTGTTATGAGTGCAGGAGAGGAGAGGAATTACCTGGAGATGTGAGCGGCTGCTGATTCTCCATCTTGACATCTTTGTACAGATACTTGTGTTCTTCTAAATACTCCCACTCCTCCATGGAGAAATAGACAGCGACGTCCTGACACCTAATAGGAACCTGACACACACAATGATACAGTCATCACCCAGACCCCTCCAGTGGTGTTACTGTATAATATCCCAGCATTCCCAGCAGCATCACCTCTCCAGTCAGCAGCTCAATGATCTTGTTGGTGAGTTCTAGGATCTTCTGTTCATTGATTTCCCCCTGTATCAGGTAGTGAGGTGGGAGCTCTGTGATTGGGGCCTTTATAACAGGGGTCAGAAAGGACTCTCTAGAGGTCTTCTTCACTACTGTGTAATCCTGTTTATGGAGAGATACATTGATAAATATCACTACAAACATTCCCAGAGCCCCTCCCCTCTCCAGTCATATCATCTGTTATTACCATAGATAAGAATGATGTAATGTGACATCATCAGAGCCCCCTCCCCTCTCCAGTCATATCACCTGTTATTACCATAGTTAAGAATGATGTAATGTGACATCATCAGAGCCCTCTCCCCTCTGCAGTCATATCATCTGTTATTACCATAGATAAGAATGATGTAATGTGACATCAGAGCCCTTCCGTCCCCTCGGGGGCTCACAGTCATTATCTACATGTTATTACTATAGATAAGAATGATGTAATGTGACATCATCAGATCCCCCTCCCTCTTCAGATTCCATATCACAATCTAGTTTTTATTACCATAGATAAGAATGATGTAATGTGACATCAGAGCCCCCCCTCCCTCACATCGCAGTCATATCACCTGTTATTACCATAGATAACAATGATGTAATGTGACATCATCAGAATCTCTTACCTCTCCAGTAAACTGGAAGATTATCTCTAGGGTGAGATTTAATATACTCTCCACCATCTTGTCCTTGTCTCTGTTCATTCTTGTCAAGTCAATCAGGGAAATTTTCCTATATAGACAATATCAATAGAGAGGATCCTATATTGTAGACACCTGAATGGAAAGATGATGAGAAGATATAAAAACCCCACAAAATCACATGTAAAAAATACAATTACTGCAGATAATGAGAAAATTTGAGGGGATATTATGGTATAGATGTCATATTATCTCTCTTGGATACATTGGAACATGAGTTGAATAGTTTGTATAGGAAGCTCCTCCATGTTCAAGGTCAAAGCACCAGGTTACCAGTATGCATGGCCGTGACCGCTGTAAACCATCACAAGCTCCAGTGGTCACATGACGTATATACTGCTATCAGACTCCGAGGCTGGAGGAAAGAGGCTGAAAGTGACACAAATGTCTAATTACGGTTATAGCTGGAGTGGAATCTATGTGAACGTGAGTAAACTATGGTTTGGGGCCTTCTGCTAGGTTTACTGAGTGTAAGGCTTATTCTACTGAATCTGTTAACTCACTTCAAGGCAACGCATCCATGAGGATGAGAAGCTGGTATCATGCGCTGTTCTCATGCCGTGACGTCTCCATATTAGTGATTGGTGGATCTGTTGGGTCTCTATGGAGATGAGTCTTAGGGGCCCCTGGTATTTATCAGAGCCCACCGCAAAGCGGGAAAAACTTGGCCGCGGGGAATTCCCTGGTCGAGCTACACAAGGAGCAAGCTGAGGTGTTGTCAGGTCACAGGCAAGAAGGTCAGGCCAAGCGGCAGGAAGAGAATAGTCAGAATACATAATCAGGGGTCAAATACCAGGAAAAGCAGAAATCAGCAAAGTAGCACAAAAACCAAGGCAGGAGCAGCAACAAATTGGGAGAGGAGACAGGGGGAGGCGTCCTAATAAAGGATCAGGTGGCATGTGATAGGTGGTCAGTGATGCGCTGGCCCTTTAAATTTTAAAGATCCAATGCACCCTAGGGAACAGGTACACGTGCGTTAGCATGAAGCAGAGGAGGATAGCAGAGCGGGAGTGGGGAGAAGTAAAAAGTACACGGAGCTGGGACTGGGAACCGAGGCATGTCCACGGTCTGGAGCAGACACCACGGCACACATCATTACAGTATACTTAGGTTATGATGCATTCTGGCGCTAACTACCGTATATACTTGATATAAGCCGACCCGAATATAAGCCGAGGCACCTACTTTTGCCACAAAAAACTGGGAAACTTATTGACTCGAGTATAAGCCTAGGGTGGAAAACGCAGCGGCTGCTGGTAAATTTAAAAAATAAAAATGGATACCAATAAAATTACATAGGCAGGTATAGACAGTTTAATGCCCCCCCATAGGCAGGTATAGGAAGTTTAATATAAACCATAGGCAGGTATAGCTACTTTAATGTACTCCACAGGCAGGTATAGGCAGTTTAATGTCCCCCATAGGCAGGTATAGGCAGTTTAATGTCCCCCATAGGCAGGTATAGGCCGTTTAATGTACCCCATAGGCAGGTATAGATCGTTTAATGTACCCCATAGGCAGGTATAGATCGTTTAATGTACCCCATAGGCAGGTATAGACAGTTTAATGTACCCCATAGGCAGGTATAGACAGTTTAATGTACCACATAGGCAGGTATAGACAGTTTAATGTACCCCATAGGCAGTTATAGGCAGGTATGTGTCCTCCAAAGGCAGGGTAGAGGCAGGTATGTGTCCCTTATAGGCAGGTATATGTGCCCCATAGGCAGGTTATAGGCAGGTATATGGTCCCATATGCAGGTATATGTCCCCTATATGCAGGTTATAGGCAGGTATATGTCCCCCATAGGCAGGTTATAGGCAGGTATATGTCCCCATAGGCAGGAATAGGCAAGCTATAGGCAGGTATATGTCCTTATAGGTAGGTTATAGCCAGGGTATAGGCAGGTATATGTCCTTATAGGTTGGTTATAGGCAGGTATATGTCCTTATAGGTTGGTTATAGGCAGGGTATAAGCAGGTATATGTCCTTATAGGTAGGTATATGTCCTTATAGGCAGGGTATAGGTAGGTATATGTCCATACAGGCAGGGTATAGGTAGGTATATGTCCATACAGGCAGGGTATAGGTAGGTATATGTTCTTATATGCAAAGTATAGGTAGGTATATGTCCTTATAGGTAGGTTACAGGCAGGTATATGTCCTTATAGGCAGGTATAGGAAGGTATATGTCCTTATAGGCAGGTATAGGCAGGTATATGTCCTTATAGGCAGGGTATAGGCAAGTATATGTCCCCCATAGGCTGGTTATAAAAAAACAAACAAAAAAAAACAAACACAAACACTTACCTCACTCCCTCGCTGCCCGGTCTCCCCGGGCACCTCCCCTCTTGGGCCCCCGGGGGCATGTGAGGCATTGGGGCCGCACACGAGCGTGATAACAAATGCCCCCTGTCCCGGAAACCTGGAGGGCGCAGAGTGCGGCCACCAGTCCACTGGGGGAGCAGGGGCGTTTTCTCTCTCCCCGCAGTGGTATCTTCCCCTTATGCGTTTCCCAAAGGAAATCGCAAAGGGAAGAGATTGCCAACAGCAGGGGCCCACGGCAGTGCCCGAGTTGTTGGCTTATTTGGTTTTTTGCTGTATGCCTCACAGAGGACCAATAGCAGAAGTGCCCCCTGCCCGGCGCCCACCTTCGCGTCGCCCGGCGCCGACAGTACTCATACAAGCCGGGGTTTGGTTTTTTCAGCATTTTTTTGGGGGCAAAAAACCTTTTTAAATAAAGTATATACGGTAAAAAATTTTTAGAAACAAAACCAATATTTGTTTCCCCCCCCTTGCTAAATTGCTGCATATAACTCCATGAACGGAACTTGGACATCCAAGTTGTCAGTACCAACTTCCAAGATGTACGTGTTTCTCTAAAAACAGCACTTCTTTATTTTCAGTTCCAATAAAAGCATAAATAATGTGGCAATCATCACGTTACAACAGATTATTCCATGTCACTCTTACATGTTTTGAGTCCCAGGTGTTCAGCTGTGATCAAGAGTCCACTGGGGACTTGAAACACTTAAAAGGGTTTTCTTGCTACAAAAATCATATCTCTAATGATGGGGACAGTAAAAATAAGCACGTTTGCGATTGGTTTGCATTAGCTAATCATTTAGTATAGTAGATATAAGCTAAACTTTGCGTTCTACACCTAAAACTGCAGCCTGAGGTCAAACCATGCCCGCTTTTCTGTGATTGGCTGACTGAATTTCTTCACCTGTTGGAACATACCCCAAATGTGTTTTGATTTGGGTGCCTGCACCTGGCTTACTCCCTCTGAGCTGTAGAAAATGAAATGAAACAGCTGCCTCAGTTCTATCCCACTGGTCTGTATATTTAAAGGGCCCCTTTAGCTTTTTAAAGTCATCCCCACTCTTGTGAAGGATTACTGAGTCTCTAGCTGCTAGATTCATTCATCCACTCATGTAACAAAGCATACAGTCTGCTCTACCTCCTGTCTGATAAGAGAGGGGAGAGCAGAGTGTATTTCTCACATTTGTTTAATCATTTCAGGTTGTATGTATATAACTGATTACACCAGGTGTTCTGGTTACAAGACGCTTGTGGAGAGAGGTGACAGCTCTGCAGACATAAAAGACCATGGCAAGAGGTCGCGAGTTAGTCACCTCTCCCTTTCCCCTGCTCATGCAAATGACGTCACACCAGCTTCATGAGGGAGACCTGGGTACGGGTATGGAAGGAGAAAAAACCTACGGAAAGAGAAAGGGGCCCCGGATTTTAATCCCCGTAAAACGAGAAACAGCTCAAGTCTGCGAAAGCATGTGATAAGAAAACCCCTTTAGGAGGGCAAAAGGAGTAACTGTGTAATTTTGAGCTTGCTAAATTATTTGTTTTAATTTGGAACCATACTGGGATGGTATAATGTTCCGGTTGCAATCACAGAATCTCTGGTGCTTTTGAACAGGGACCAGACTAAAGACTAACGAACAAGCCAAGGGGAAGAACCGGGCTTTTCATAAAAAAACTGCCCCCTTGTCTGGGTAAGATGCTGCCATATTAAGGGTTTGTTTTTGTGTATAGTCCAATCCTAGTTGTGATAAGAACACAGTGTTGGTATTAAGTATAGAGGCTGAGTGACTGAAAGATGAGCAAGGTGCCATTAGGCTTTGCAGTGATCACTAAGAACTGAGTAGTCTTCACGCCAGTACGTTTTTGTAAGGGGACAGCTTAGGAACACCTTCTCTAAAGGTGTAGCTTTTCCACATGTTCACCCATACAGGAATCTCAAAGGAGATGCTAATGGACTAGGGCACCCCCTTTTTTGCTAAGTGAGAAAAAATATGCCACTTCTAAACATAAACTACTTACCTCGGTATATCATCTCCCTAACGTCGGTTTGGTGGAACGATTTGATAAAATTTTAAAAGGGAGGTTAACAAAGGTGGTGATTCAGGATGGGATGGAATGGGAGCACCTGTTACCCTATCTACTGTTCTCAATTCGATAAGTTCCGCGGGCATCCATTGGGTTCTCCACATTCGAGCTCCTATATGGTAGACATCTCAGGGGACTCTTAGCGCATGTCTCCAAGGCACGGGTTTTTGGCCGGTTTTTCAGACAGTTTGTGGTTTTGCAGACCGACTGAAAAACCGGCATTAAACGAGCACAACGGGGCTCTATGGAAAATCATTGCAGCAGTCCCCACTGCACAGGTTTTCCGCCTGGCGGTTTTTCCGCCCACGGGCCACCAGAAAGACATTGAACATGCACATTCGAGGCACATAGTGACTGGGGAGCAGTAATAACCCGTCCCTGCCTTCTCTCTGGAGACAACACTTGTCGCTGATACCTGCTCTACACTCCCTGCAGAATGCTCATTGCGGAGAAAAGCACCCCCCAGTGGGAACGGCACTAAAATAGGATAAGTAACGGTCGGATAAACCGACCAGTATTTGTCCTATGCCATGGGGACATGCCCTTAGACATAGCCAGAGAAACCTGGGAACAGGAAAATACCCCATACAAAAGTATGACTGAGCACATGGCAGAGATGCAGGATATAAATGTGGTAGTCATGCCCATAATCAAGAAGAACATGCAGCAGGACCAAGAAACACAAACCAGAACGTATAACAGGTTGGCGAGGGTCAGAGTCTTTCACCCAGGCGTCCGGTTGCTAGTGTTAGTACCAACGGTCGAGAGCAAGTTTCTGCCAAATTTACCATTTTAACCTAATCAAGCATTGGAAGGAATGTGAAAGTCTCACGGCTGTAAGGCAGCCTCAGGGGCCACCAAACAAAGATTTACCACCCATGTCAGAGGCCCAGGGACAATAAGTTAGAGAGTTCTTACAGAAGAACCAATAGGTCTTCTTGGAAATGCCATTACACATGACGTTGCTACAGAGCCAGGTCAGAAAGTATGGTTATACCCTATCAAGTGCCCTTAAAAAAGCTATGAATCCTCAGGTACTACCTAGAGGGGAGACAATTTTGGGTGGTCACAAACCATTCCTCTTTAAAATGGATGGCCCAAAATAAAGGGAAAAGTGTTAGGGTGACACAGTGGTTTGTGGCCTATCAGGATTTCAAACTTTGTGTAGAACACTACCCCGGTTCCCAACAAGCCAACGAGGATGAAACCATCACGAGTTTACAGCTTCGGAATAAAAGGTGCTCTGCCCCACAAGCCTGTGCAGAGGGGGAGGATATGTAAGGCAGCAGCTGGGAAGGTCTATGATGGTGTATATACCCCAGCCAGGTTCTTTACATATAGTAGATACAGGTCACCAGGGTAATGGGGGAGCTGTTACATGGTTGATGACAGCTGCCTGTTTATATTTATATAAGAGGAGCTGGAGATTTGTTTTTGTACAAAGTTTCATATTACCCAAGGATCCATGGGCCGTCTCCGTGCTTCTGACACAACCCACACCCAGATATACTTACACAGGACACCTGAACTGGTGAGCGGACTCATCTATATCTACAGGTTTGTTATATGGCCCTGGAAAAAATTTAGAGACCACTGCAACATTTTCAGTTTCTCAGATTTTTCTCTTCAATGGTAAATTTTTGGAGAAAAATGTACATTGTTATTTTATTATATAACTACTGACAACATGTCTCCGACATTTAAAGCAAAAAATTTTGTATTTATTTGCAGTAAATGAGAAATCTTCAAAATAATAAAAAAAGAAGCAGCAGAGCTGTCAGACCTCAAATAATGTAAAAGAAAACATGTTCATATTTCTTTAGAAACAACAAGATTACTTGTCAGGAAGTCAGGAAGATTTCAGAAATCAATATTTGGTGGAATAACCATGATTTTTTCATTCAAATTCCTTTCGGCATATTCCTAGCACTTGTTTTGTCATCCAGCTTGTCCTATTGCAAGAGGATTGTGAAGACCTCAGCAGGGTTTTTTATATTTTCCTTCATTAAATAAGATTTGGTTCAGGTGATCACCTAATCAGAAGCACATTAAGTAGAATGAGGGGGACTTTGGTTGGAATTCAACTGACAGGGAAAGGAAGGGGTCAGAATGTAGAGATGTGATTTTTTAGAAAATTGCATGGCTCTTAATTTTTTCCAGAGCGGTATTTTAACAGTAGTTACTCAAAGGGGTAGTTCACACATTACTTCTCCCCACATTGACATGCAAAATTGCACACGTATTTTACCCAAATAATTGACATGTCACTTTTCTCCCTGCGCCACGATCTTTTTACGAGAGGGGAGAAGAGGCGAAAAACCCTAGTTTTCTTGAGAGCTAGGATTCCCAATTAGGGGCACATTTCCCCCGCATTCAATACACGCGAAACCCCAGAAAAAGCCCCAAAATAAGCCGGGGGAACTAGCCTAAGGCTTACTGGGGGGAAAGTGTGGGTGGTGTGTGGGGGGGGGGGGGGGGGGGTGACTTTCCGATTTTACACTGAAATTTTTTGAATATTTAGCTACCGGGGGCTGTATTTTAAAAACAGGCTCGGATGGGCCGCCGGGGGACGGGAATCCCCGAGCCCCTGTGGGCCCCAAAAACAGTGCTGTTCCCCGGGGGCCCCCTCATCCGTCACTGAACCTCGGGCCCCGCGCTCCGCTGCTCCCCTGGCAGGTAAAAGGGTTAGGCCCTTAAATCCGGGGGGCCGGGCCCTACTCGAAGTAGGCGGCGCGGGGGACTCACTTCACGCGTGCCATCAGGGGCCGCAATAGAAAACCGGCGGCGTCGGGCGGCCGGGAGGGGGCCAGGTAATGGCTGTTTGTTGTTTGTTTTTTTTAACTACTTCAGGGGGGCCCGACTACAAAAAGGGCCTGGTTTCTACAAAGGGGGGCCCTGGCTACAAAGGGGGCCCCTGGTTGACTACACAGGGGGGCACTGGCTACAAAGCGGGACCCGGGCTGACTACAACGGGGGGGCCCTGACTACAAAGGGGGGCCCTGGCTGACTACAAAGGGGGGGCCCTGACTACAAAGGGGGGCCCTGACTACAAAGGTGGGCCCTGGCTAACTACAAGGGGGGGCCCTACCTGATTACCAAGGGGGGGCCCTGGCTGACTACAAAGGGGGGGCCCTGGCTGACTACAAAGGGGGGCCCTGGCTGACTACAAGGGGGGCTTGGTTGACTAAAAGGGGAGCCCTGGCTGACAACAAGTGGGGGCCCTGGCTGACTACAAAGGGGGGCCCTGACTACAAAGGGGGGCCGGGCTGAATACAAAGGGGGCCCTGGCTGACTACAGAGGGGGCCCTGGCTATCTACAGAGGGGGCCCTGGCTATCTAAAGGGGGTCCTTCCTACCTAAAGGGGGATCTGACTACCTAAAGGGGGCCCTAGCTGCCTAAAAGGGGCCCTGACTACCTAAATACTAAAGGTGGCCCTGACTACCTCCACAGTAGCTAAAGGGGGATGCCCTGACATCCTGCACACTAGCTAAAGGAGGCCCCTAACTACCTGCACACTACTAAAGGAGTCCCCTAACTGCCTTATACTACCTAAAGGACCCTAACTGCCTGTATAGTACCTAAAGGAGGCCTTAACTGCTGTATAGTACCTAAAGGAGGCCTTAACTGCTGTATATACCTAAAGGAGACCCCTAACTGCCTGTACACTAGCTAAAGGAGGCCCTAACTGCCTGTATACTAGCTAAAGGAGACCCCTAACTGCCTGTATACTACCTACTGCTTACAGCCTATATAAAGGGGACCCTAACTACCTACAGCTTACCTAACTGGGGGAAACCACCTACCTACAGCCTAACTGGGACTCACCAACACCTACCTACAGCCTACCTAACTATAGCCTATCTACTTTCCTAACTGGGGCCTGCTTATCTACCTGGGGGCTATTTACCTACCCACCTGTGGCTAGGTACCCACCAACCTGCCTGGGGCTGGCCTACCAACTTATCCAGCGAGAGTCTACCTACCTAAATGGGGCCTATCTAGTTACCTGGGACCTTGCACATTTGCCTACCTACCTAGGGTCTTGCCTACCTACCTGGTAATATAATTGAGAGGGCAGCGGCCCATAGTTGTAGTATTATCTCCAGGGGATTAGTCTCTCCCCACCTTCCAGCCCCTTAGGATACTAGGCCTCTAAGTTATGGCTTGTACTTGCTCTCCCACCCCTGGGCAGTTTGTACAGAGGTGGGAATAGGTAAAGAGATGCTGGAAAATTGAGGATTCTAAGATATTTGTGTGTAATTTCTGCAGGGTTGAGTGGTGGCCGGGACAAGTCATCATGGCGGTGTTGAACAGATGCAAAGAAAAGGGAATAAGAATGACTCATGAGAGAAGAGAACAACTCATCAGATAAGACGTCTCCGGAGAGTCCCTGATTTCAGGGGTTATTTTTTTATATTAAATGTGATGGTGACCTTAGCAGGTGTCTGACCTCTATGTGGTCTCTATATGGCGGTGTTGTAGGTTATATCGGCGCGGGTGGCAGCGTACACTTGTCCCTGATTGTAAGAGTGAGGGAACACCTGACCCTGTGATTAGGAGTTAGACTTTTACTTTCTTGCTGGTGATTAGATTAGAAGGTGGTGAGGTGTGTGACCAAGGTAAACGTGGAGGGGGACACCCTGTGTCTATGATATGTTACACTGACAAATGTGTGACTAACTTGCTATTGTACTACACTATACAGTTCTGTTTTGCACACTGTATTATGTGGTAAAATGGGCGCATTTATGTCCGACAGGCCGGTAATATTTTCATGTACAGTAGAGTGGGCCCCCAAGATCAACTCCCCTGTGGGCCCCAGACCCTCCAGTCCGACACGGATTATAGACTAGGCATTTGGAGGAAACCAATGTCGGCCATACAACTCTGCTTTACTACAAGATGATAGGGAGAGAAACTACATTGTTTAGCATGTTTATGTTATAAACATATGTTATACCTGTTTCGGCTGCACCTGTATTTTTCTGAATAAAATATAGACGGCCCCATATGTGAACTAAGCCCCGTCTGTGTCTCTATGCCTAAACAAAATCTATTATGATCCCAAAGCTGTAATTGCTCACAATGTTTAGTGGAGAATTGCATGTTTTCCTATTATATGCATAACACATAAAAACAATAGAAGGTGGACAATCCCTATAACACCCAGCAGCTCCTGCAGTGACTCGGCCTTGTTGATAAGACCCCGGGGGCATGAAGCCTGAAGGGTCACTGCTGAACTGGATACATGAGGTCATTGAGCCCCTGTACACAGCGACCGGGGAGCAGTAATAACCCGTCCTCTCTGGAGACACCACTTGTCATTGACACCGGCTCTACACCCAACACTACAGACTCTCCCTGCAGAGTGTGCACCGCCCAGAGGGCTATAGTCACTGGGGGCAGCAAGAGGAAAGGCCCAGAACAGTCAGTGATGAAGGGGTTAGTAATACACATCAGAGGAATAACCATACTTGCCAACTCTCCCGCTTTTGGCAGGGGGGTCCCGCTATTTGGGGTCCCACTATTTGGGGTCCCCCCCCCCCGCCCTCCCGGCAGAGTTGGCGAACCACCCGCCGCCAGCAGGCGGCGGGGGTTCTTTAAATTACCGCTCCCTCCTCCCCCTGTATGTACAGCGCCGGTGTGCGCTGTACATACAGGTCAGTGGCGCAGGGGGAGTGACGCGCGGCTGCACTCACTTCCCCTGTGACGCTGAGAGTACTCAGTCGTCAGCCTCGGACGTGCTGCAGGGAGCCTGGTGAGGTAAGTGGAATTTATTATTTTATTTTTATTAGTTATAGGGGGGCTCTACCTGACTACTAAAGGGGGCACTACCTGGCTACTAAAGGGGGCACTACCTGGCTTCTAAAGGGGGCACTACCTGGCTTCTAAAGGGGGCAACTACCTACCTGGCTTCTAAAGAGGGGCAATACCAGGCAACTAAAGGGGGCAATACCTGGCTACTAAAGGGGGCAACTACCTGGCTACTAAAGGGGCAACTACCTGGCTTCTAAAGGGGGCAACTACCTACCTGGCTACTAAAGGGGGCACTACCTGGCTTCTAAAGGGGGCACTATCTGGCTTCTAAAGGGGGGCACTACCTGGCTTCTAAAGGGGTCAACTACCTACCTGGCACAAAAGGGGGCAACACCTACTGGCTACAAAAGGGGGGCAACTACCTGCTTCAAAAGGGGGCAAACCTACCTGGCTTCAAGGGGGCAATACCTACCTGTTTTCAAAAGGGGGGCACTACCGGGCTTCAAAAGGGGGGCAACTCCCTGTTTTCAAAAGGGGGGCACTCCCTCTACAAAAGGGGGGCACAACCTCTACAAAGGGGGCAACTACCTACCGGGCCTAAAGGGGGCACTACGGGCACAAAGGGGGGCACTACCTGGCTTCAAAAGGGGGGCAACTACCTACCGTACAAAAGGGGGGCAACTACCGCTTCTAAAGGGGCCACTACCTGGTTTTTCTAAAGGGGCCCTACCGACTACAAGGGGCAACTACCTGGCTTCTAAAGGGGCAACTACCTACTAAAAAGGGGGCAACTACCGGCTACAAAAGGGGGCAACTACCTGAAAAATTAAAGGGGGAAACTACCTGCTACAAAGGGGCAACTACCTGGCTACTAAAGGGGGGCAACACCTGCTTCAAAAGGGGGGGCCACTACCGGGCTTCTAAAGGGGCAACTACCTGACTACAAAGGGGGGAAACTACCGGCTTCAAAAGGGGGCAACTACCTCACTACAAAGGGGCAACTACCTGGTACAAAGGGGGGCAACACCTGACTATTTAAAGGTGGCAACTACCTGGCTACAAAAAGGGGCAACTACCGGGCCCTACTAAAGGGGGCAACTACCGGGCTCAAAGGGGGGGCAACTCCGACACAAACGGGAAACACCGGGCTACAAAGGGGGCAACTACCGGCTAAAAGGGGGCTCTACCTCCTGAAGGCACAAATTTTTATGGGGGCTACACCTTGGCAAAAGGGCATCTACCTGGCTTTCTTCCAAAGTCATTTTGCAGTTAGGTGGGGTGGTTGGCTTTTTTTAAGGGCGGGCACACCAAAAAAAATGGGGATGTCCATGTCCGCGGCCGCACTCTTTTTTAATTCCCCCTTTTTTTCCCTTCTCAAAAGTTGGCAACTATGGAATAACGAAAAACTGCCGGGACCTAATTTAAAAAGTGAATGGGCCCCAGCTGCCATGACTATACTGGGGGTCTTTTTGGGAAAAAGGGACTTTGGGGGGCCCCTCAGACTGCAGGCCCGATAACAAGCTTCCCTACACTACACACATACCCCACCTGCAGGACCAAGTCAAAGTACTGCTGTGTGCTGCCAGGACCTGTGATGATGCACATGGAGGGGGGGGACATGTGATGCTGTTGTGCCAGGGAACCTGGATGATTCACATTAGGGGGGGGACTGCTTGTGCGAGCCGCGTGTGGTTTTGGTGTAACGTGCGTGTAGCTGAGCCGTGTGTAACGTGCTGTAGCGAGGGCCGTT
>JAODAL010051912.1:0-26355 GCA_025379985.1 Phyllomedusa bahiana
AACATTTTTATAATCAACAGGCCTAGTAGCTTTATATTAATTTTATTTTCTCTGTTAACTTTATTAACAGAAGAATTTTAATGCCTGTGATAACATGTTGCCAGCTTGAATACATTTTATAGAAAGTGAAGCGCCAATGGCCAAAGTCTTAATTACCAGATGTCCACTCTTCTATGTGAAAAATGAAAGATGATGTTTCGCATTTTTTATGTACTGTAAATGAAGGTTTGAACTACTTCTAGACATTTTGTAGCACAGACATTGGCCTGCATAGGAATTAAATCTGAAATTTTCATAAGGTTTCCCTGCAACTGCAATGCCAAAAGTTTGTGTGTATGTTAAATTCATGTTTTTGAATGCTGTTTGTAGCCCTGGTCTGAAAGGGTTCTTGTAGTCCTCTATTTTGTACATATACTTTTAACTACAATGCAAAAATGTATAACCCATCCCCCTCACCCCCTCGCTTTTTTGATACCTTCTAAATTCTACAATAGCTAAGAGGGTTGCTGTGGGGAATGTGGCGTCACTCACCTGTCCTGGATCCTGGATACCCTGTCCAGCCTATATGTGCGCAGAGTGTATCTGCTTTTTTTTAGGATTCCCTTTTGGACTATGTCAAATTCGTTGGGATTACATCAAACCTGTATTGGATCAATTTATTTAATAAAATGGTCAAAGATGGATATTGTTGTAAGTGTTTATTTAAATAAAGTATTTGTGTGTTGTTTTGGTGTCTTTTTTTTACCATTATACTCATAATAGAGGTATCTAACAGATATGTTTCCATTACTATCACAAGGGCACGGAGTCACTAATACCCCAGTACACTACAATGGTAAATATTTGAGATACTACAAACAGAATGAAAGCAGATCACAAGGCTAAAGCTCTCAGCTAACAATATATGCTGCGCCAGCTGCTAAGTGAAACTCAGTTTTAAAGAGGGCTGGCAATCAACCATTCCCACTTAATGAAGCTCAAATGTGCCAAATGGTCAGCTGATAGCCCTGAGAGTTGTTTGAGGTAGTTTCATAGCAGCTGTCTTATCTGATCTAGTGAGCTAGAGAAGATGAAATGGCACAAGGATTCATGCCATTTGTAACACTCTTGGTTGAACTTGATGGACACGTGTCTTCTTTCAACCATACTAACTATGTAACTATGTAACAACTGCACTGTAATTACTTATCCATCTGAGTGTCTGAGTACAATTGATATCTACCACTATATGGTTACTGTATGGGGATAATATATAGTCTGCAGAGCCTGTGTACAATGGTCTCTACCACTATATTGTCACTGTATGGTGTTAATATACATTCAACAGAGCCTGTGTACACTGGTATCTACCACTATATGGTCACTGTATGACAATAATATACAGTCTGCAGAACATGTGTACACTGGTATATACCACTATATCACTCTATGGGGATAATATAAATCTGCAGAGCCTTGTACACAGGTAATTACCACCATCTTGTACTGTATGGTGTTAATATACATTTAGCAGAGCCTGAGTACACTGGTAATTACCACTATATAGTCACTGTATGGTGGAAATATACAGTCTGCAGAGCCTGTGTATAGTGGTATCTACCACTAAATGGTCACTGTATGGCAGAAGTATTGGTCCTAGTATAAAAGTTGATATTCAGGAACAGTATGAGGAAATTATTCAGTCACTATATGGTGGATATATGTGGTCATGTTGTGGAGGTATTATGTGTTACTTGTATAGTGGTATTAATTGTAGTATTGGCCTTGGATTACTGGTTTAGTCAGTCAGTAAATAATACAGTAATGGTATTTGCTCCTTGCATATTATGTGGTAACTGTATGACCATAATTTACTGATATACATAGAAAATTGTCTCCTAGCTATTTAAATGTACTTTTTGATATAAAATATATTATTTTATATAAATGCATCTTTATTGACCTCAGTAACACCACTATTATGTGATGCTGGTCTGCTGGAGGAAGCCGTGCATGATTGGGTATGTCAGAGTGTAGTTAGAGGCATGGTTTGATGTGATGTCATGTCTTTGGGTGTGACCTGATGTGATGTCATATACACTGGTGTGACTAGAGGCGTGCCCTCATGTGTCCGCATTTGCTAAATGTTGGGAAGTATGCGCATGTAGGGGTTTTTATGTTATGTATACTCAATAAACATTCTATGTTGTACTATATTAAATATTGACTTTTATTCAACTATTTATTTTATTTTCCATTTTAAAATTTTTTACAGGGCTGTGACTGAGTCACTGAGAATCTTGGTGACCTGAACAGATGGGGAAATCACCTTTGATTATGCTGCTGTCTCATCTCATGGCAGTCGGAGGGTTTTACTCCCGGGATTGGAAGGTTTTTATTTTGTTTGTTTTTTAAATCTGTCTTGGACAGAGGCTTTTATAGAAATGGTGTTTCTAGGGCAGCTTTGAAACAGGAAGCCATAACTATCTCCCACCCAAAAAACATCACTACAGAACGGGGATCTACACCTTCTGCCTTCAAAACACAGTGGGTGGTTGTTGATGGGTTAATGGGAATTCATGGCATAGTTTAGATCTGTGGTCCTCTGTGCCAGAAAAAAATAAGTGGTATCACTTTTTTATGCTCTTTCCATGCAGAAACCACGCTGGGGCAACAGGAAGCAGATTAGCCTTTTTGAATTAGGTTAATTTGTGTTAAGATCTGTGGCAAAATCTCCAAAGTGAAAATCTGTGACAGTATTCCAAGAGTATCTACCATGGATACACCAATGATTTTTCAGATTTTGACATGCTTCTGTAATGCATCAGAAACTGACTTTATGGGAAATTCCAGTTTAAGGCATAGGATGAGTTAACATATCTAAAATGTAATACTTGCTATCAATCCTGATGTACAAAGGAGGTTCCAAACCAATTTGCAAAAAAAAACATATAATGTTCATGTTTCGTATCTCATGTGCTCTCAAATAAAAGATGGAAATCCTGACTTTATTACTATATCGCAATGAAATGACTCTTTATACGCTATGGATATACAAGGTTTCGCATTGTCGGACATTACTTTGCCTTCACCTTTAAAATGCATCAATAAATCTTCCAGGTCTAGGTGGTATAAATCTTACGGGTTCCCAGATTCCTATCTCACATAAGAGATAGAATAACATGTTTCTTAAGCGTTATTGTGAAGCAGCCTTAAGGAAAAATCAAACGTGCAATGTGTGCCAAGGTGCCACTTCTGCAGAAGCATGTGGAATAGTCCAATTAATCATTGACATAAAAAGACATTCTCGCACAAACTGCAGCTTAAATACTCTGCCAAATAACAATTGGAGTTACTGATTTAAGCTGAACTTTTAAAGGAATCTTTACAATGTTTTATGGGATAAATTAAAAATGTAAGAAAGACAAGTCCTAACAACGGTGGAATGTAACAGTGTTTATTCTGCATGCATTTATGTTCAAGCCTTCTCTTGGTGTCAAACTTTTTTCTAATGTAGTGAGCCACTTATGTTTTCAGAAAAATAATTGGTGGATTTTCCATTGAAGGGGTATTCCACCAATCACACATTTTATTCCCATACACACTGGTGACAAATGCTACATTACAGGGATCCCACAGCTAGGGCCCCAACAATCAATATAATGGAGAACCCCAGTCTGCACCTGCAAGACTGCGGCTAGGAGGAATTTAAATGGAGTTCAGATGGGAAAATTTGACCTGAATCCAAGTGCTTGCGTTTTGTTTTTTTTTTTGGTTGACACGTTAGTTTTTTCCTCCCCGTCTTCCCAGAGCTATAAATTTTTTATTTTTCCACCTTTGTAGACATATGAGGGCTTTTATTTTGTGGGACAAAATACTTTCTAATGGTGGGACAAAATGTGAAAAAATACTTGCGCCATGTTTTTTTTAGGGCATTCATTCTCCGGTATAAATGATGTGTTCTCTGTATTCTGCAGGTTGATACAATTCTGAAAACACCAAGGTTTTCATTATGTTTTGGTATTTGGTACCATAAAAATAATCCAAACATTTAAAATTTTTGATATTCATACCATGGCGTCATTTTCTGCGACCAATAACTTTTTTGGACTAACAAATATGGACTTGAGTGGGGGTGCAGTTGGGGCTGAACTGTATTTTTTATTGGTACCCGTTTGGAATATATGCGGCTTTTTTACTACAAATTTTGCTCCAATTCTTAGAGAACGTGAAATGATTAAAAAAACGCAATTTTGCCGTTTGGAAATGTTTTTTCTTTTTCGGTGTTCAGCATACAGGATAAATGATGTTATATTTTAATAGACTGGACTTTTTCAGATGCGGCGAAACCAAATATGTATAACTTTTTTATTATTTGTTTATTTGTAAAATGGCAAAAGGAGGTGATTTTAAATTTTAATATATTTTTTACACGTTAAAATATTTTTTTTTACTTTAATTTTGAGTCCCCTTTGGGTATCTCATCACTAGCGGGCATGATCGTTTATACAGCCTAATGCATTGCAATACAATGCATTAGGGTGTACAAATGGCGGTTTGACTACTTCCTGTCTGGGGAAGGAATGAGTAAAACAGAAAACATGGTGGCGATGGAAGCCTTCACATGGCTTTCAGTTGCCATGTTGACTGATTGGAATCCATGTTTTCGCCACAGAGGTTCCGATCAGAGTGAGAAACAGTTTGCAGCACCACTTCTCATTCAGTTACTGTACATGCCGTGACCATGTTTACCACGGCGTCTGAAGGGTTATACAGCACAGGATGGCGTTGACATCATCCTGTATTTTAACCGCTGGGTGTTAGCTGCAATAAGCAGCTGACACCCAGCGGCTATGTAGTGGGATTGTGTTGTGATCCTGCTCCATAGCCCATTAGAGATCCTGGGACATAGTCATACGTCCAGGCTCGTTAACGGGTTAATTATTGTCAGCTTGAATTGATTTTTTGCAATATTGACTAAAAAAAAAATCAACTATAACCCTAATTCTAATTTCATGTTAGAGTCTATTTTATTTACTGGGTATGAATTGGTTAACTTACCTGTTCCTCTGCGCTTTTGGTTCTTTTGCGATGTCTCTCCAATATCACTTCTGTCTGACGACAGAAAACCCAAGTAACAAAAACTGATGTTCTATATAAATCAGATGCAAAGTTTCTTGGGTACCGAACCAAAGGATCCAACTTATTGTTCAAAGCAAAAAATGGAAACAAAATACAATGGATGTTATAAAAAGTAAAAAAAACTTGTACATTACAAAGACTGTAAAAAATGGTAAAAAACGCAACAACCCAACACAAAAATTTTTTATTTAAATAAACTCTCCCCAACACCAAACCTCGTAAACTATTTTACTAACAAAATGGATCCAACGCTGGTCCGAAGTAGTCTAGTGAATCTGACAGTCAAAAGGGGAAACCTGTTTAAAAATAAAAATGCTACAAAAAACATGGCAGTGCTATACTCCATCCACTTTATACCTTGAAGATCATGCCTGTTGCTGATCTTCTGGGGTTGTAAGGTATGGAGTTCAAGCTGTACAATATGATTCTGGGGGGTAGAGGTCACAGTCACAGTGGGATATTGTGCTCTGTTCCACCTTTTCCCACCTCCCATTGTGTTATATGGCCTAGTGCCAACTCAAAATACAACCACCACCTATCACACCATAAACTTCCCACCACTAACTCTGTTTCCTCATCCGCTTTATTTACATTCACCATCCTTCATTACCCCCTAACTCCATCTTACGCATCCGGGAGAACTGAAAAGTTAAATCTTATTGATTGTAATTTGCAGGATGAGTATAACATCAAGTGGATGGACAAATGAAGAAAATAAAGTGACTACTCCAGCTAGAAGAGCACTGTGATTTGAGAGCTCATCTGCACTGCAACTATTTCGCACCGTTTAACGAATATATGACTGTATGGTGAATTCGTTATGCGTTTGTTCATGAACTTGGGCCATTCAGCTGTAATGAGTCGCTTTTGGAAACTGTGTCCAATAAAGCGCTCCAGTAGTTCCTTGGTGTAAAGCATGCCTTGTGATTCTTTTAGGGCATCCATCAAAGCCGGTATTCCGAAAACCACTCAAAAGAGTTCTGTACGCAAACTCAACTGGCGCGCGGCCGGTCGCGCAGCGGGACCCACATAAGTGACTTGCCACGAGCAGCGGAGAAGAGAAAATGAGAAAAGATAGAATAGTGGTGAGGTACAGTTGAGGGAAATAAAGAATGCGGGAATGAATTTGACATGGGTAAATGAATCTTAGGTAATAGAGAGGATTGATTTCAGAAGAGTAGCAATACAGTATTGGATTGATCCAGCTAAAGAGAGAAGAGTAAATTTTGTAGAGAGTAGCTGTACATGATGGTTGAGATGCTTGCATGTGTTGGAAAAAACGTGTATCCGCAAAGCTGAGATGCGTTAAAAGTTTCTACAGGTGAAAAAATGCGTAAAACACCATAATAAAGTATCCAATGCCGAAATTTTGCGTGATTTTCATATCCCGGCATGCGCTATATCATCAATGTCAACGAAACGATCGTAAAAGAGAACCAAAATGCCGTGTGAACAAGCCCTTACACCTATCAACTCATGTTTCCTCATCCCCACCTATTACCCATAACCTTCCCACATCTCCTCCCCACCATTCACTTCATTACCCCCTTAACTCCATCTATCACCCCTTGGCACAGGTAAGGAGAAGCTTGAAAAGTTAGAATTCTTAGTTGTTTGTGGTAGATTCTGCAAGGATGAGTTATAAGTCATCATAGTGGTCTGGACAAGATGGAGAAGAAAATAAAAGTGAACTACTCCAGTCATAGAAGATGGCACCTGTGAGTTACTGAATGTAACTGCACTGTAATCAACTATATGTCTGCAGAGCCTGTGTACACTGGTATCTACCACTATATGTTTACTGTATGGTGGTAATATCAGTAATAGAGTAATGGTTTAGGTTCATGAACAGTTTGGCGGCATTTCCCAGCTTTCCTGTATGCTGAATTGGCTCTCCAACATTCAGGAAAGCTGGATGATACCAATCCCCTCAATTAGCTTTCTTCCAGAGTAGTTGCACAGTTGTGTGTAGAAGCATGACCTTGTGAAGGGGATGTGGCTTGTTATAAAGAGGACATAGTGCATATGTGCCGCCGCTTTAAATCTCCCTGAAGACCACTTTCAAAAGTATGTTTTCTGTATTCCTATAAGCCAAACCTTTCAAACTGTTTTTGTACTATTTTGGCTTTTAGCAGTTTGTGCCTGTAATTGTAATATGCTGCCTGCTGACAGATCCACATTAAGTCACATTTTGTTTGCCACAACTTTGATTGCTAAAGCTTTGTGAAAAATGTGGCAAACACCTAGAATAGTTGGTGTAGGTACAGCCTTGCAGTTTCTCCGCAAATAAATAATGCTGGGCAATGAATTTGACATGGTTTTGTTTTAAATGAACTCTTAGTGTAATAAACGGATTTATTTCACAATGATTACACATACATTATTGTATCTCTTCCAGGCTATAATGGAAGCTTTAGTAAATTTTGTTCCAGTAGATTATGCTGTATTCATGCTGTGTTTGGATTGTATGCTTGGCATAGGTGATTGGAAAGCTCAAACCTCAGATGTACTCTATCCATAAGACCCCTGTTCATTTGATTCTTTCAGGCTGGTATATGTAAGTTTAGCTTTTCTACTGTGTAGAAAAGTGCAGTAAAACACTCATACTGTATAAAAAGTGCATTCTGCCCCCAAAAAATAATTTAATGCACAGTGTACTTTTTAATATAGCATCCTATCAGAAACATATGCAATGTATACCTACGTTGAAACGTATACCTATATACGTACAGTATATGAAACGTATACCTATAAGGTGGCATATGCCAGATCCTTCCAAAGAAGGTACATATTGGGAAATTCTCTAGATATGGTGGACTCACATGCAATGTAAACGGAGAACCATTGATGTAGTAATATTCTTCCAGTTACTATGTGCAAGTCTTCTGATATGATTTCACTCCCCCAAAAGTGAAGTTACAAATAAGACCCAGTGACAAATATGATGAAGTCATCTGCAAAGTTGCCATGAAAATGTCCTGAAAACTTCACTATCCACCTCTGTTATTAGTTGGAGCAGGAGCTCCTGAGTGAGGGTGCAATAAGCATGATTATTGCAGTATGTAACTCTAAGAGAGATTTCCTTTAAAGATGTTGAATCAAAATGGTTGCCCCATGCAAAAACGTAATATGTTACCACATATATTGTTCATTAGCATACATGCACAGTGCTATGTTTGACAGGAAAAGAAGACTTCACACAAACACTACAATTCCATCTTAACTGTGACGCATGGTGGAGGGAGAATTGGAATTTTGAGCTGCTCTACAGGGCCTTCATGCCTCATGATCATTATGGAGAAAACAATTAATTCAAAGGTGTAGCATAACATTTTTCAGAATGTAAGAACAGTCCATGCTATCAATGAGTTTTGCTATGAAGGCATTTCATGCCTGGTTTCTCCTGCTTCAGCTTTTAGTGTGTTCAAAAGGGGGCATGTAGGGTTTCTTTGAACTGCATATCATGTGACCCAACAGGCTTGACATCATCATGCCTTTCCCCACAGTGTGCTCACTCTAGTCAAACAAAGGTCTATTTATGTAAAGAGCTGTCGGTAGCTATAATGTAGCTGAGTGGTTAGCACTTCTGCCTTTTAGCAAAGGGGTCCTGGGTTCAAACCCCTGCAGGAACCGAACAAGTGGATTTTTTTTCTCAGTGTACATATCTGATTGAGGTTTCTTTTTTCTTTTTATTTGCACTGTTTGACTAATTACTAGTGAGTACAGAGGACAGAAGTAGAATGACAGCACCTGAGATTGAACGCTGACTCAGCAGCCAGTGTTTGTGATTACTAAGCAGGGAAGAGACTGACAGTAACTGCCTGAGAGGAAAGGTGATGTCTAAGCATGTGTTGCCAGGACTGAGAAGCTCTATTATTGGTCGTATCCCCTAGAGACGATAGTCCAAACTGCCTCCACAAAATTATACAAATTGCTGCAGGAAGTGGGATCTACAAATTAATACATTCAACGATGTGCTTCCTTTTTCTCCCTGTGCTTTGGATATTTACCACATGTGCTCAATAAAAGATATGAACAGTAGTTACTTTTATGATAAATCTGAGCTAGAGCTATTGCTAGAGAAACAAATCAGCTGTGGTTTTCAAGCCTTGTATCTCTATCAAAGGGGAAATGGTACTGAGCTGATGAGTGAAATAGGAAAAAGCAGCCCAGAAATATCATCTCATGCCATGTCTTGTGCCATATCAAACCCTTATTGACATTTGACATAAACTTGCATGATAGTGTTGGTAATGAGCTATGAGCAGACTCAGTCGCTGACCCGACTCCATATGTGGCGAGTGGCGGCTGCTAGTTACAGCGGACACCCGCCACTAACAGCAGGGATCGGAAGAGGTTCCAATCCATGCTTTTTAACCATTTAGACATTGTTATTCCCTCCTGTTGCCCCCTCCCCATCCCCCGCAATGGGAAACAAAAAATTATCAGCATATCCGAAACAATTTTAAAGAAAATTTATGTACAGTGGTGGCCAAAAGTATTGGCACCCCTGCAATTCTGTCAGATAATACTCAGTTTCTTCTTGAAAATGATTGCAATCACAAATTCTTTGGTATTAATATATTCCTTTAATTTGTCTGCAATGGAAAACCACAAAAAGAATTGTCATAAAGCCAAATTGGATATAATTCCACATCAAACATAAAAAAGGGGTGGACAAAAGTATTGGCACTGTTTGAAAAATCATGTGATGCTTCTCTAATTTGTGTTATTAACAGCACCTGTAACTTACCTGTGGCACCTAACAGGTGTTGGCAATAACTAAATCACACTTGCAGCCAGTTGACATGGATTAAAGTTGACTCAACCTCTGTCCTGTGTCCTTGTGTGTACCACATTGAGCATGGAGAAAAGAACTGTCTGAGGACTTGAGAATCCAAATTGTGAGGAAGCATGAGCAATCTCAAGGCTAGAAGTCCAATCTCCAAAGACCCTGAATGTTCCTGTGTCTACCGTGCGCAGTGGTAATTCAAGAAGTGTAAAGCCCATGGCAACCCCGTGGCTAAAACCTCCCCTAGATGTGGACGGAAAAGAAAAATTGACGAGAGATTTCAACGCAAGATTGTGCGGATGGTGGATAAAGAACCTCGACTAACAGCCAAACAAGTTCAAGCTGCCCTGCAGTCCGAGGGTACAACAGTGTCAACCCGTACTATACCGTCGGCGTCTGAATGAAAAGGGACTGTATGGCAGGATACCCAGGAAGATCCTACTTCTTACCCCGAGACATAAAAAAGCCAGGCTGGAGTTTGCCCAAACTTACCTGAGAAAGCCTAAAACGTTTTGGAAGAATGTTCTCTGGTCAGATGAGACAAAACTAGAGCTTTTTGGGAAAAGGCATCAACAGAGTTTACATGGAAAAAAAAGAGGCATTCAAAGAAAGGAACACGGTCCCTACAGTCAAACATGGCGGAGGTTCCCTGATGTTTTGGGGTTCCTTTGCTGCCTCTGGCACTGGACTGCTTGACCGTGTGCATGGCATTATGAAGTCTGAAGACTACCAACAAATTTTGCAGCATATTGTAGGGCCCAGTGTGAGAAAGCTGGGTCTCCCTCAGAGGTCATGGGTCTTCCAGCAGGACAATGACCCAAAACACACTTCAAAAAGCACTAGAAAATGGTTTGAGAGAAAGCACTGGAGACTTCTAAAATGGCCAGCAATGAGTCCAGACCTGAATCCCATAGAACACCTGTGGAGAGATCTCAAAATGGCAGTTTGGAGAAGGTACCCTTCAAATCTCAGGGACCTGGAGCAGATTGTCAAAGAAGAATGGTCTAAAATTCCAGCATAGCATTGTAAGAAAGTCATTGATGGTTACCGGAAGCGGTTGTTCGCAGTTATTTTGGCTAAAGGTTGTGCTACCAAGTATTAGGCTGAGGGTGCCAATACTTTTGTCCGGCCCATTTTTGAAGTTTTGGGTGAAATGATCAATGATTTGTTTTTTGTCTCATTTTGTTTTGAGTTTTATCATTGCAAGCAAAATAAATTAATATATTAATACCAAAGAATTTGTGATTGCAATCATTTTCAGGAAGAAACGGAGTATTATCTGACAGAACTGCAGGGGTGCCAATACTTTTGGCCACCACTGTAGGTGCATGCTGATGTGATGGCAAACAAAGCAAGCACAAAGACATAGCAGCAGCACTCTACAAATGTTAAGACAGTCATACAAGCAATATATGAACTATTTCAAAATGCATTTCTGCTACCTCAAATTTTCATTCATTCAAAAAGTAGCAGAAATTTTATATAGTCCTTGTATGACTCTCTTTTAACATTTGTAAAGTGCTTGCCGCTTCTACTACTTTCTGCTCAAAACGGGATGTAATAGTAGTGCCTTATTTATACACCCTTATGCATTATCTATAAAATGCAGAAATGTGTACAAGCAATTGCGCATATTAGTGGTCAAGTTCTATGGGGAGACTGCAAGTATAAGTCTAAAAATAAAAAAATTACGTTTTAAGTTTTAGGCTATGTCCACACTGCACATGATTACGAAAAGCGCCGCAGATACGATCATCAGTGTGGTGCCATAGACGGCAATAGAAAAGACGAGTTGCTGTCTACACAGCTCGTCTTTTCTCTGCCCGTCTTTCGGCAGCGGCGTATTATACAACATGTTGTATAATACGCCGGTGCTTCTCGTCTTTCTTGACGTCTCCCATACAATGCATATTGTATGGGGGGCGTCGGGAAAACGAGAAGCGGCCGCGGCTTTTGCACAAAGCGTGACAAAAGCCGCAGTCCTGCACCAGAGAAAGAACGGCCGCTTTAAGGGCCGTTTTTTCTCTGATGCAGTATAGACATAGCCTTACACATACTCCTTTTTGCCATTTAACCCCTTCCTGACGGAAGGTCATAATAATATGGCTCTAATTTTTTTTCCTCCTTGCCTTCTGAAAGCCATAACTTTTTTATTTTTCCACCTACATAGACACATGAGGGCTTTTATTTTGCGGGACAAGATGCACTTTCTAATGATGTTATTCATATTACTATAGAATATACTGGGAAACCGCAAAAAAATGTAACTTTTTTATTATTTTGTTTTATTTTCTTTTTATTTGTAAAATGGCGAAAAGGGGGTGATTTGAACTTTTAATACTTTTTTTTTTTTTTACAATTTAAAAATTTTTTTTTACTTTAACTTTGAGTCCCCCTAAGATGCTTCACCTCTCATTAATATAGCCTAATGCACTGCATAGACAATGCAATAGGGTATACCAAAATGGCAGCTTCCCCACTTCCTGACGCAAGTGGGGAAATTGAAAACATGGCAGCGATTGGAAGTCTTCACAAGGCTTCCTGCTGCCATGTTCAGCCATCGAATCTCCGCAGTCACACTGCGGGGACTCTGTCACAGTGCGCGGCACCATTTTTCATTCATTTAGACGCCACGGCCATCTTTGCTGTAACCGCCGAGTGTTAGCTGCAATTAGCCGCTAACACCCAGCGGCTGTGTAGCAGGATCGCGCTGCGATCCCACTTCAAAGCCGCTTACCGGCGCTATGACGTACTCATATGTAAGAGGTTAACAAAGAAATTTTTAAAAAAATTAAAAGATGACCCAGAACTGGTATCACTTTATCGGTAAAATTCAGATCTAGCAAAATATGTCATGTATCCCAGATGGTGAACACCATAGGAGAAAAAAAAATTGCAACAGCAAAATTGTAGATTTTTGGTCATATCACATCCCCAGAATATTGAAATAAAGAGTGATCAAAAGGTTGCATGTATCCCAAAATAGTATCAATGAAAACTACAACTTAGCCCGCAAAAAACAAGCCTTCAGGTCCAAAGATCGAAAAACAAAAAAGTTATCAGTTGCAGAAAATGGCGCTGCAGCACAAAGTCAATAAATGGAAAAAAATGTTCAAAGCATTAAAACATGATGAAAACTCTACATACTTATCACCGGAATCATACTAATCTGCAGAATACAGGTAACATGTCATTTATACCAAAAAGTGAACTACATAAAAACTAAATACCTGCAAAAAATGGCGCAATTATGTGTTTTTCACATTTCACCCAATTCTGAATTTATTATTGGTTTCCCAGTATATTATATGGTACAGGCAAAACCTTTTGTTGGGCAAACAATAACCCATGGAGATGGAAAAATAGAAAAATGATGGCTCTTGGAAGGTGGGGAGGAAAACGTGACAAAAAATGGGTCAATCATGTTATCCTAAAACACATTTAAAAGTAATGTGACAAAAAAGGAGTTAATCCTATTTTCCTAAAATAGATTTAGCAACAAACATTGTCCTCTGGCTAAATGTTATCAAATATTGTTTCATTGTGTTAAGTCATGTTGAGCCATATTTAAAAGTTTTCATGTTTAAGACTGTATGTTTTACTAGTGGCCCTCTGCCTCGTTATGGCAATGCTCTCATTGGCACTTTTTAGTAGGAATCTCTTCCAAATGTGATTAAGAAATCCTGAATTGCATATCTCCCAAGTGTACCTATTTTGTGTGAACAGTCCCTATTTTTAGCCCATGTCCCTCTGTCCCTCTTAGCTCTATAAATGTCCCCCTTTTTCATTTGGGAAATTGATTTGCGTCAATAAACTATCTTGCTTTAAGAAGTATCTGATTGCTTCCTTGCTGTATATGAGATAAGTTAATTAATATTTCATCATTGGATTCAATGTGATCCCAAAAATTTTTATATTCCAATGATTTTTAAAATGCAAAGTGTCCCATTTTGACTGTCTAAAAAGTTTGGCTGTAAGTATGTGGGTGTGGTTAGAGGCATGTCCTGTGTAATGTAATTTGCTTGGGTGTGGTTGGAGGCGTGGCCTGATGTGTCTGTCTTTGCAATTTCTAAAAGTTGGGACGTATGGAACCTGGTATAGTGAGCTATGGACTACAAATAATTTGGGTCACACCAGCAGTCTAGAGCTGGTTGCAAAAATAGAAAATTCAAGCAGGACTTCCAAATGCGGATAGGTCCTAGCTCCTACTAGAGCTTTGTATGCAATTATTTAATACAATTCTGGAGGATCAGATAGAAGGCCTCATTTTAAGGAAGATTCCAGAACTAACTAACTTTGTGCTATGTCTAGGGATGATATTCTTTGAGCTGTGCACCACCACTTCAAGCCCTGCAGTAGGCATATTATAGTATATCCTGTTTTACAAGAGCCATCATTCAAAGGCAGTAATCCTTCTGACACACTGGAGCAAATTTATTAAGGCATTTGTGGCCCAATTCTGGTGCAATTTGCACCAAAAATAATAGTATAAATGCTTTATGTGTGTTATTATGTGCTTTATATTACATCTATTATGTGTCTTAGACAGGCCTCTGGAAAGGAGTTGTGGCTTAGCAGAAAGGGAGTGTAGTTTAGCATGCAATGCCAGGATTGATATATCTGCCTTATTTTCTTTACCCCACATAATTCCATTCCGTTTATAAATTCCGTTTTAGAGTATAAATGGAATATAATACTAGTGCATCTAAAAAAATAGAATATCATTGAATATCTTTTACTTTGTTAGAGGGCTCACCCAGGCTCGGACTGGGCCGCCGGGGGACCGGGGAACCCCCCGGAGGGCCCCCCCGAGCCGCTGTGGGCCCCGGAGGCAGTGCCGTCGCTCCCCGGGGCCCGGCCGCGCATCCGGTCACTGGACGCCCGGGACCCGCGTCCCGAGCGCCCAGAGACCGGTCCGGGAGTTGGGGACTAATGTCCCCGGCTCCCGGGGCTGCGCGGTGTCAGCGGCGCCTGCTGACGTAGGCGGCGCGGTGACGTCACTTCACCGCGCCGCCTATGCAGGGCGGCAGTACAGAGCCGGCGGCCGGAGCAGGAGCCCGAGCCAGGTAAGTGGCGGGCTGTTGTTTTTTTTGTTTTTTTTAACTACCTACAAGGGGGGGCCCTGGCTCCCAAGGGGGCCCTGGCTACAAGGGGGGCCCTGCACAAGGGGGTGGCCCTGGCTACAAGGGGGGGCCTGGCTACAAGGGGTCCCTGGTTTACAAGGGGTCCTGCTAAAGGGGGGCCCTGGCTACAAGGGGGGCCCTGGCTACAACGGGGCCCTGACTAAAGGTGGTCCCTGGCTACAAGGGGGCCCTGGCTACAAGGGGGGGCCCTGACTAAAGGTGGTCCATGGCTAAAAGGGGGCCCTGGCTAAAGGGGGTCCTGGCTAAAAAGGGGTCCCTGGCTACAAGGGGGGCCCTGACTAAAGGGGGTCCCCTGGCTAAAAAGGGGGGGTCCCTGGCTACAAGGGGGGCCCTGGCAAAAAGGGTGGCCCTGACTAAAGGGGGTTTCCCTGGCTAAAAGGGGGGGCCCTGTGCACAAGGGGGGACCTGACTACAAGGGGGCCATGGCTACAAGGGGGTCCTGGCTACAAGGGCGGCCCTGGCTAACAACAGGGGGGGCCCGACTAAAAGGGGGTCCATGGCTAAAAGGGGGTCCATAGCTACAAGGGGGGCCCTGACTAAAGGTGGTCCCTGGCTACAAGGGGCCCTGCTACAAGGGGTCCCGCTAAAGGGGCCCCTGACTAAAGGGGTCCCTGGCTACAAGGGGGGGGGCCCTGGCTAAACGGGGTCCCTGGCAACAAGGGGGGCCCTGACTAAAGGTGTCCCTGGTACAAGGGGGCTGACTAAGGGGTCCCTGGCTACAAGGGGGCCCTACTAAAGGGGACCCTGGCTACAAGGGGGCCCTGACAAAAGGGGGTCCCTGGCTACAAGGGGGGCCCTGACTAAAGGGGGCCCTGGCTAAAGGGGGGCCCGGGCTACAAGGGGGGGGCCTGACTATAAGGGTCCCGGGCTACAAGGCGGTCCCTGGCTACAAGGCGGTCCCTGGCTACAAGGGGGGGCCTGGTTACAAAGGGGTCCCTGGCTACAAGGGGGGTCCTGACTACAAGGGGGGACCTGACTACCAGGGGGGGGGGGGCCCTGGCTACAAGTGGGGCCCTGGCTGCAAGGGCGGGCCCTGGCTACAAGGGGGGACCCTGACTATAAAGGGGGTCCCTGGCTATAAAGGGGGGCCCTAGCTACAAGGGGGGCACTGACTACAAGGGGGCCTACTACAAGGGGGCCCTGGCTATAAAGGGGGGGTCCCTGACTGCAAGTGGGTCCCTGGCTACAAGGTTGGCCCTGACTACAAGGGTGTCCTTGGCTATAAAGGGGATCCCTGGCTACAAGGGGGGTCCCTGGCTACAAGGGGGTCCCCTGACTACAAGGGGGGTCCTGGCTACAAAGGGGGTCACTGGCTACAAGGGGGGGCCCTGACTACAAAAGGGTCCCGCACTAAAAGGGGTCATGGCTACAAAGGGGGTCCCTGGCTACAAAGGAGGGCCCTGGCTAAAAGGGGGGCCCTGACTACAAGGGGTCCCTGGCTACCTACAGGGGTCCCTGGCTACAAAGGGGGTCCCTGGCTACAAAGGGGCCCTGACTACACAGGGGGCCCTGACTACAAAGGGGGGCTCTGGATACCTAAAGGGGGCCCTGACTACATGGGGGGCCCTGACTACAATGGGGCCCTGGCACCTAAAGGACCTTTGACACCTAAAAGGGGGGCCCTGACTACAAAGGGGCCCTGGCTACCTAAATACTAAAGGGCCCTGACTACCTACACAGAGCTAAAGGGGGGGCCTGACTTCCTGCACACTAGCTAAAGGAGGCCCCTAACTCCCTGTATACTACCTAAAGGAGACCCCTAACTGCCTGCGAACTACCTAAGAGGCCTTAACTGCCTGTATACTATTCATGGGAAGCCCTAACTGCCTGTATCCCTACCTAAAGGGGGTCCCTAACTGCTTGCAGCCTATATAAAAGGGGACCCTAACTACCTACAGCTTACCTAACTGGAGAAACCACCAAACCTCCAGACTGGCCTTGCCTATTTGCCTACCTACCTAGGGGCTTGTCTACCTACCTGGTAATATAATTGAGAGGGCAACAGCCCATAGTTGTAGCATTATCTCCAGAGGGTTAGTCCTTTTCCCCACCCTCCAACCCCTTAGGATACTAGGCCTTAAGTTATGGCTTGTACCCGCTCTCCCACCCTGGGGGTTTGTACAGAGGTGGGAATAGATAAAGAGGTGCTGGAAAATTGGGATTCTAAGATATTTGTGTGTAATTTTTGCAGGGATGAGCTGTGGCCGGGACAAGTCATCATGATGGTTGGAACTGATGCAGAATAAAAGGGAAAAAGAACGACTCAAGAGAAGAGAACAACTCATCAGATAAGACGTCTCCGGTGAGTCCCTGATTTTACTTCTATATTGGATCAGTGCTGTATTCACTGTAATGTGATGTGACCTGAGCTGGGGTCTGACCTCTATGTTGGTCTCTATATGGTGGTGGTGTAGGTTATACCTGAGCTGTGTTCTGATCACTATGTGGTCCTATATGGCAGTGTTGTAGGTTATACCTGAGCTGGTGTCTGATCACTATGTGGTCTCCATATGGTGGCGTTGTAAAGGGTTTTACCTGAGCGGTGTCTGACCTCTATGTTTGGGCTCTATATGGCAGTGTTGTAAAGGATTATACCTAAATGGTTTGTGCCTCTAGTGGTCCTTCTATATGGCAGTGTTGTAGGTTATACCTGATCTGGGGTATGACCACTATGTGCTCTCTATATTGGTGTTGTAGGGTTTTACCTAGCTGGTTTCTGACCTCTATGTGGTCTCTCTATGGCAGTGTTTTAGGTAAAACTGACGGTGTCTGACCTCTATGTGGTCTCCATATTTGCGGTGTTGTAGGTTATACCTGAGCTGGTGTCTGATGTCTATGTGGTCTCCATATTGCGGTGTTTAGGTTATACCTGAGCTGGTGTCTGACCTCTTGTGGTCTCTATATGGAGGTGTTGTAGGTTTATAAACCCGAGCCGGTGTCTGACCTCTATGTGGTCTCTATATGGGGGTGTTGTAGGTTTTTATCGGCACCGGTATAATGCCAGCGTACATGTGTCCCTTTATTGACCCTGTATAGGAGTTAGACTTTTACTTTCTTGCTGGGGTTTTTTTTAGAAGGTGGTGAGGTGTGTGACCAAGGGAAACGTGGAGGGGATATTGTAAAGTGGGTGGAGGATAAATTTGGGGTGGGTGGAGGGGGATATTGTATGTGGGTGGAGGAATTTGTATGTGGGTGGAGGGGCAAATTTTATGTGGGGGGAGGGAGATATTGTATGTGGGTGGAGGGGGATATTGTATGTGGGTGGAGGGGGGATATTGTATGTGGGTGGAGGGGATATTGTATTTGGGGGGTGGAGGGGATATTGTATGTGGGTGGAGGGGGATATTGTATGTGGGTGGGGGGAGATATTGTATATGGGTGGAGGGGGATATGGATGGAGCTACTTAGCCCTGTGTCTATGATATGTTAGATTGTGACATATGTGTGACTCTCTTGCTATTGTACTACACAATACAGTTCTGTTTCGCACACTGTATTATGTGGTAAAATGGGCGCGATTATGTCCGAGAGGCCGGTAATATTTTCATGTACAGTAGGGTGGGCCCCCGAAGATCAACTCCCCTGTGGGCCCCAGACCCCCCAGTCCGACACTGGGCTCACACATGTATTAAATTAAACCTTGTAATTCATACTGTAATGAGTCTATATAATATATCGGTTTCTCTATTTGACTTAAATTATTGGTATCAATTATCTTTTCAGTGATATTCAAATTTTTTTAGATGTGCTAGTATCATATAAGTGAATTTTGTGATACTGGGAGGTATAGGCTGGGTTCATGTCACGGCGCACGTTTCGCCCGTGAAGCAGCAAGGCACGGTAGGGGTTAATTCCTCTAGTCAGTCGACACACCCAGGGAGAAGCTGGGCTGATGAGCTTAGGAGTAACAGCTCAGCTCCGAATCAAGTCAGAGGGTGTGTCACATTGGCCAATAGGAGGACCCGGAGGCCTCACCAATCGTCTGCTGGGGCGGGCTCTAGGTTCCTTATTTAAACTCCCTCATTTCTCTCAGTCTTTGCCTGAGAAAGGTTTCCCCTTGCGATTCCTGTGTTCCTGTTTATATTTGCTATCCTGATTTCTGACCTCAGCTCGCTTCCTGACCTCGCCTTTGCCTTCGACGTTGTACTGCGCTTCTGACCGTGTTTGGATTCCGGCTTGTTTTTGACTAATCTTTTGGCTTACGTTTCTTGGCATATACAGTACGTCCCCGTACTGTGACTGACCCGGACTTTGGACTTTGTGTTTTCCTGATGGCCCTGCACTTAGCAGCATGGGGGCTGTCGTCCAGTTGGGGTCTGCCGCCTAGGGCAGCACGTCAAGTAGGCAGGGACAGTGGGCTGGGTGGCAGTCAGGGCCCACTGTACCTCCTCTGACGTGTCAGTTCATAGTCCCGACACCATATGTACAAATTCACAGGCACATGTGGTGGTCAATGACTGGATAAGTTTGCCATTAAAATGACAATATCACGGGCAAAGATGTGCGACCATTTACCCCCACATGTGTCTGTTGGAATATTTGAATCAAGCCTTAAGCCTGTGAAACAACTTCAAAAATGGTAGTTTACTTCTAAGACACACTCCTATGATTCATTCTTTCAGGTGTAAGGATAATTAACATAATTGAAGTCTCACCATGCAAGGACAAAGTCACACAAGGAAGAAACTTGCATCATGCACAGAACGATTTCACCAATGAGACATGTCATTACAAGATGTTTTTCTCGGCACACTGTTTATAATGAGCAATGTCATTTCCATTACAATAACTGCCTGTTTGAATGAAGTCTCACAAATGCATATCCCTTACTGAACTTTCTGGAGATAAATTTAATCTAAAGTACACAAATAATGCTAATCATACAACAGTGTGGCAGCTAGGATTACATGCTCCTAGCATGAGCTGGCATACCACGATTGGTATATAAAAACCCATAGCATAGAGATAGAGAACAAGTCCTTTCGTGTTCACATAAAAGCGCTAGGTTTTTTCAGCGATGATGTGTGTACTGGTAATGTGAGTCTGTTGGTCGTTTCATTTTTCTATTCTCTCATTTGGAATTTCTGGATACACTTCCTGCAGTGGATAGATTGAAGGGAAGCTTGCCAGGAATAGACGCTCAGTAAATAAGGGCCATAAAAAGAGTGTTTGCTGCCAGCATTTCACTAGGTGGAAGAACCTGTAAATCAGCTGGGTTTGCCCATAATCACACAGATAATATAAGTATACCAGTTTTTACTTGGACCCACCTTAAATAAACAGAGTTCAGAAATTCACCCATTATTTTGTTGTCCTGTTTCACGTATCGTTCTTACATGTGAAATCTGTATGTAGTCACACAAGCCATACAGTGAAGCAAAATGATGTACTGATGCATACTAGGGCAGATATTAAAGGTAAATCTATATAGCACTATCTAGGTGTTAATATTTCTGACAATATCTGACTTTTACAGCTGCTTGTTTGTTCTAAGATTGGAGCGCTCTTGCTTGTAAGCAGCTGTACTTTAAAACTAAGAATATATAATGGCATTGATAGGCAACTGATTCTTTTTTATATATAATATACACATATATAATATATTTTTACAAGAATATAATGAAGTAAATAAATAATAATGATAAAATCTAAATAAAAAATATATAATGAAATAAAAAATAAAATATATAAAACAAATATTTGTATTATATATCTATCAATTGCCTTATATATTCTTAGTATGAAAATACCACTGTTTACAAAGCAAGAGTGCTCCAAGCCTTAAACCAAACAAGCAGCTCTAAAAGTCAAACTTTGTCAGAAATATTAACACCTAGATACTGCGGTTAATTAACTGTACTTCTATTAATCTATTGATCTTGATCCTCTGCATCTAGAGAAAAGAAAGTTTCTACATAGACATAGAAAGGGATTCTTTACTGTTAGAGCAGTGAGAATGTAGAACTCTCTGCCAGAGGGACTTGTCATAGTGAATTCAGTGTACAAAAATGGTCTGGATGCATTTCAGGAGTGCAATAATATAACAAGTTATAGTGACCAGGATTCTGGAGAAGGGTCCTTGATCCTGGGATTTATTCTGATTGTCAGATTGGAGTCGGGAAGGAATTTTATCCTAAAATAAGGACAATTGGCTTCTACCTCATGGGGGTTTTTGACTTCCTCTGGATCAACACTGTAGCACAATAATCTGAACTGGATGGACGTCTGTCTTTTTCAGCCATACAAACTATATAAATATGGTTTAGGCCCAATTCACATAGCATTTTTGCAGCATGTCTATGGTATTCCGGCAGATACCGCGGCAGGATCATTAAAGAGCCCTATACTTCTAAAGGGCACATCCTAATTGGACTACGTTTGCCCTATTTAGCAAAGGTATAGGTTTGTGCATTGGACACAAAAGTATGGTAGACCAGTATCCTCTCTGACAGATCAGTCTGAAAATAAAGTTGATAATTTACATGTATGGGAACGAGTGGCTCTACAACAGTTAAAAAATAATCCTAACATCGTAATTAAAATGGCAGGCAAGGGAGGTGCCGTGGTGGTCCTGGACTCGGGACTGTATAGAAAATTAAATATGGAAATGTTAAGTGATCATCATACTTACCGACACCTGGGTTGGGACCCCACGGTTTCCTTCCAAGTTGCTTTAAGGAAACTTTTGGATGAAGGGGTAAATATGTGAGTCTTGTCTACTATTTTGGCAGAACATCTATAAATCACACATCCTGTAATACCGATTATACATTCTCTCCCTAAAATACACAAAAACCTGTTTCCTCCTCCTCTCAGACCCATTGTGTTTGGGATTGGGTCTTTTTCTGAAAAGTTGGGAGCTTGGGTAGACCATTTTTTGCAACCACTCATTTCCCATATTCCAGGCTTTCTCCGCGATACCAAACAGACTGTTAACCAATTAGAGGGTCTTGTATGGCGATAAAATTTTATTTGGTTAACACGTGATGTTATTGGTTTATACCCATCTATACCACACCACCTTGCATTAACTAGTTTGAGCACCTTTTTAATTAAATATAGTTGGTATGAATCTAATTTATGTGAATTTTTTGTGATGGCAGTGGAATTTCTCTTGACACATAATTTTTTCTCATTTGACCAACAATTTTTCCTCCAGTTATGTGGAGCTTCTATGGGGGCTAGATTTCCCCCCTCCCTTGCCAATATTTATATGGGCATGTGGGAGGAGGAATTTTTATTCACTGATTCCAACCCTTTTGCCTCCCATATCAGGTGGTATGGTCGTTATATAGACGACCTCCTCCTGATATGGGAGGGCCCCCAATACTATATGGCAGACTTTGTGACATACATCAATGACAATTGTATGAATTTGAAATTTAGTTATCACTCACATCCTAAAACCATAAATTTTTTGGATGTTACGTTGAAGGGGGAAAACAGGAAAATTTTGGTTTAACCTTTTTTTTAAAACCTTTGTCCCCAAAAATTTCAATATTATATGCCACTTCCTGTCAAACCAAACACGAAAAACACAAATCCCCACAGGTGATTTAATGCGGTTTAAAAAGGGAAAATGTAGTAAATTCCCGATGGGCTTGAAAGACAAAATTTCATTGTTCTCAATAAGCTAAAACAACAAGGATATAAGATATTTTTAATTCCCCTTTCAACAAAGTAAAGCCAAATTTTACAAGTTTGTCTATTGGAAGACAAAAACGAAAAGAAAAAAAAATTTTCTGGAAACACTTTTTTTAAAATTTTAAAACTCCTAATACAAAAAGTAGTTTCCATTATTAACCAAACGCCGCACCGTCTTTTGACGGCGGCCGGGTGGGGGGTCGTACGTCTGAGCGACGTCTTTTAAACTTCGTTGGCAAAGGGGGTTTTTGCGGCGCCCCCGCCACAGTGCGCTGGATCGGGGCTGAAATACAACCCCCGTCCCAGAGCATTCCCAGGCATCGGGGAGCGGAGGAAACCCCCCAAACCCATGCTTTAACCCTTGATTGCGGCGGTGCTTACCGCAGCCAATCAAAGGGACCCCTGCTCGTCGGGTTCGGAACCCCCGTCCCCCGACAAGCTCGGGGACCGGTTGCACATACCTGGGGGCCCTAGCAGGCCCCCAGAGTTGTTGTGAAAAACCAGGTTTGGGAGCACTGGTGCGTCCAATCACCCCCCGTGTCAGACGACACAGTTAGCATGATTAGCATATTGAAAAATGCAATAATTACTAATGTAAAAAAAAAAATAAAAAAAAATTTTTTAAACATTTCTCCTTTAGGGGAGTCAAAAAAAACGTAAAAAAAACCCATAAAAAGTGTAAAAAAATAAAAAAAAAAAAAATAAAAAAAAAATAAATATTTTTTAAAAAATAATTGTACAAAAATTTACCCAAAAAAAAACCTACAAAATTTTTTGGTACCCCCACCGTATAACCCTGAGAATTTAAATCTAACAATTTTTAAGTGTGAAAGGAAGGTTTGTAAAAAAAAAATTAAAAAAACAAAAAAAAATTTTGTAAAAAAAATAAAAAAAAAATACGCATTATTTATAATGATTAAATACCCCTTTTAAAGTAAATTTGTCTGAAAAAAACGGGGGCCTCACCCAACTGCGCTTGAAAAATAAAAAAGTTACAACTTTTTTAAACGCAAGGGGGCCCAAAACAAAAAAAATGTTTGGCATTAACACTTTTCAGGGGTTTTGGCTTAAAGGGGGTTTAAAAAAAACCTCCCTGTTTCTGTTCATCCACCCAATTTTTGGGCCCTTATCAGAAAAATGGGGAAAAATTTTTGGCCAAAAAAGTCCCCGATAGGGTCAATTGTATCCCCCTCTCTATTTAAAAATGATAGACCAATGCAAAAATGGTTAAAACAAGGGTCTTTTCGCTGTGGACTACTGTCCCAACTTGCAATTTATGATGTTAAGGATATTTTATTTATGTTTAAAAAAAAAATTTTTCAAAATCCACCCAAAAATCAACTGCAACACAGGAAAGTAGTTATTTTATTTCCCGTAAGTTTTGCAGGTTAATCTGGGTTGCACTTTTCCCCCCTTTTAAAAAAAGAAATTTTAAACCAAAATCAGATGCAAAAAAGCGTGTGGTAACAATATGTCCCTGCTTCCCCGGGATTTCATAGAGATACACAAAGGGGGAAATCTAACATCTTTTCGCTATATGGGTATTGAAAAAGTATTTTTATCCAATAGAGGTGGTGATTTACGGAAAAAAATTACTCAACTGTGAGGCTAAATGGATCTTCACACTCATGACTAGACAACCGCACAGTTTGAATATCAAATATGACATACTGTAACGGATGTGCTAGTGGATCCTCTGGACCACCACAAGCGATAGTGTAAGCCACGCCAGGGAGCAGAGTCTAAGTAGGTCCGGTTTTCACCAGAGCCCGCCGCAAAGCGGGATGGACCTACTGCGGTGGATTACTACCAGGTTGCTACCCCTGGCGTGACTTGCTTGCGATGGCAGCCGAGGTGTTGCGCAATACAGAATGTGAAGCAGGTTCATAGTCGGGGACAGGCAGAAGGTCAGGACAGGCGGCTATGGTTCGTGGTCAAGGGACGGAGGCAGAAAGTACGGTACACGGTAGTCAGAACAAGACACTCTGGAACGCTTCCTCTCTAGGCACAGGGCACTATCGATTCGGCAAGGTTACTGGGAAGGGGCAGGACGTAAATAGGATCAGCACCCGATGAAACCAATTATCGGCGCGCTGTCCCTTTAAATTTGGCTGCAGTACCGTGCACGCGCCCTAGGGGGCGAACGCGCGCCCAACCAGCCACATGAGCGCATGCCTGGCCAGAAACAGGAGAGTGGTGAGGTAAGTGCCGGCCCGGGAAGGACGCTGCGGGGACGGAGCTGCTGCATTGCCTGTCGCTGGAGCCGCAGCAGGAGTGCGGGTACGCCCGCGGACAGGCGCGGGGGCCGCGGGTGCACCCGTAACACATACTTTATAATTTTTAAAGGTAATCCAAAAATGTCTTCTTTGTCCTCCTTTTTTCGTTATTAATTTTTTTTTATTGATATGTTGCTATTTATGTCGGTTAAAGGAGTTTTATCGTTTGAGCTGTTCAGCTAATTTTCTCAGATTGAGTTTGAAATCCAGGGGCGTGTCTCTCCTGACAACAGGTGTGTCTCTCCTGTCAGCAGGTGTGTCCTCTCCTCCCAGGAGGCGTGTCTCCCCTCACTGAAGAACTGTGACATCATCATTTTGTATGAAGCAAGGGATGCAGAAGGTTGTCTGGATATAACAGCTCTGTAGCCTCCTGCATACTTATGTCTGCAGCCTTGAGGCTCCAAAAGCTGCAGCAAGCACCTATTATATCTCTTAGTTTACACACAAATGACACTGAAAGTCAGCAGCTTTAACTTCTGTTCTAGTGGTGTTCACCCAAATTGTACTGACAGCAGGCAGAGATCTTTACTCAACTGCAAGGACAAATGTCAGCTTCAAGTAAAGATCTCTGCTTGCTGTCAGTGACATGTGAGTGAAAATAATGGGGGGAGAAGCAATCAGCATTGAGAGAAGACTCTGCACAGCCTGTAACTGCCTTGGACTCGTGGTTCAGCGATAGAGCATTGCTTTTACAACAAAGGGGTTTGGAGTTCTAGTCCCCTCACAGAGTATATTTTTTCCCCCCCTAAATTCTACACATATGTAGAGAGACCTAAAATATATATGTCAATCTCTATAATGATATATATACACATACATAGCTCCCCCCCCCCATATCATGTCTCATCCCCCAGAGTATATGCATTGTATCACATATGTTGGAAGTGCTTGGTGTGACTACTGCGAGGATGGGACACTATATAGGGGAGCTTTGTGTGTGTATATGAATAAAATTATAGATGTCTACACATATATTTTCATATATTTACATATGTGTACAATTTATAAAAGAAAAAAAAAAAACTACTGATGGGGCTTGAACTCCTAACCTCTGTCTTGCAGAGCTGATCACCTAAGCACTGCACTACACAAGCAGCTTATACAGACACAGTGTTAGGGGCGTGGCCTAACTGTCATGGAGTGAGGTTGTGCTGGTGCTAAGCTCCACAGGAATCCTGATAAAATCCTTCTCCATCTGACTTTTTCTACAAATCTTTGTGCTATAAACTGATCAATACCAGCTGTGGGCAGTATCTGGAGGCTGGTATAGCGGCCTTTGAGGAAAGGAGAAGAGGCATTAGCAGAGCAGCAGGCTGCGGCCTACAACCTGATGTGAGACCGTGTGATTATCCCTGAAGGGGCAAGACTTATCCTGAAA
>JAODAL010051913.1:0-26355 GCA_025379985.1 Phyllomedusa bahiana
ACAAAAAGTGTTTGTCGCCGTCAGCGTGCTACACAGGAATTGCGATATAAAAATTGCCAAAAAACATAATTAAAAATTCTGTAACGCTTCTCATTGTTCGGCGAACTAACCAATCAGAATAAAGCTAACAGTAACTCATTATAAGCTATGGAGAAGTATTGACCAATCAAATGAAAAGGCGGGACAGTTCAAAATACAGTAAAAAAGGCAGAAAACAGCTGATTGGTTGAACTAGCGCGGGCTTGGCTATCCCGGTCAATCAGAGTGCGAGCTACTTTGTCCCATTGTATTCAATGGAGAGATTGGGGCAATGAAATCTCAGCTCTCAGCTCCGTGCGGCATGGAGTATGATTCCAAAAATCGTTTGTATTAGGTGTAAAACATTATCTGAAAAAGAACTAAAACCTTCTGAAAACATACCTAAAAAAAATCACTAACAACGCGTTTGTCGCCGTCGCCGGCGCTACATCAGGGATTGGGATATTAAAAACTGCCGGGAAATACAGTAATTCAAATTCTGTAAGCTCTTCTCATTGGTCGGCAAAAACCAACCAATCAGAATTGGAGAGACAGTGAACCATTATAATTAGAGATGGGCGAATCGATTCTAATGAAGTGGAATTTGTTTAGAATTTCAGGAAAACTTCGGTTCGGAACGAAGTCAAACTTTGGGGTACTTCGGGTGAACGAAGTGTGCTTTTGATTGATAAAATGGCTGTGAGCACATGGCGCTACATGGGGCAAAGCACTCTGGGAGGAAGAAGGGCATAGCCTGCATGACATGTGCAGAGGTGAAGCCAATCAGAGACCGGCGGGATTCTGTGACGTCACCGCACTATATAAGTCCGGGCGCGACGCCGGGAGCTCACACTCCTCTCACTGTGCTCATCAGGGAAGGTGCTGCCGCGGCTGATTAGCTCTTACTGAAGAATTGATTTTTATATAGCGATTTCTGTGGGGTGTCTCAGCTTGTCTCAGAGACTGTTCTCTTAATGTTCTATTTCTAATTTTTTGGGGTATTGGATCTGAAATCCAGTGTGCGTCCACTGCAGCTGCATATACATTCAATATCAAAGTGGGATCTAAGCCAGTTCCTGTTGTATTCATTTAAAGAAACAGCGTTTTTACAATACAAATACACTTCATTTTTGGCTGCTCAATTCTATTGCGCAATTTACATCCAGGGGTTAATTTAGCGTTGTTTTGCTGGTGTGCTGACCCCAAGAAACCGTCTTTTTCAACGCCAAAATATATAAATTTTTCCTGTAGCCTAATTCACAAGCAAAGGTTAATTACAACTGTATCTCTTGTTGTGTGGCATAGAAAACACGCAATTGTAACACGCTACAAAGCTACTATTTTGTGGGGCTCAATTCTTAGCGCAATTTACATCCAGGGGTTAATTAAGCGTTGTTTTGCTGGTGTGCTGACAAAAATAAAACGTCTTTTTCAACGCCAAAATATATAAATTTTTCCTGTAGCCTAATTCACAAGCAAAGGTTAATTACAACTGTATCTCTTGTTGTGTGGCGTAGAAAACACGCAATTGTAACACGCTACAAAGCTACTAGTTTGTGCGGCTCAATTCTTTGGCGCAATGTACATCCCGGGGTTAATTAAGCGTTGTTTTGCTGGTGTGCTGACAAAAATAAACAGTCTTTTTCAATGCCAAAATATATAAATTTTTCCTGTAGCCTAATTCACAAGCAAAGGTTAATTACAACTGTATCTCTTGTTGTGTGGCATAGAAAACAAGCAATTGTAACACGCTACAAAGCTACTAGTTTGTGCGGCTCAATTCTTTGGCGCAATTTACATCCAGGGGTTAATTAAGCGTTGTTTTGCTGGTGTGCTGACAAAAATAAACCGTCTTTTTCAACGCCAAAATATATAAATTTTTCCTGTAGCCTAATTCATAAGCAAAGGTTAATTACAACTGTATCTCTTGTTGTGTGGCGTAGAAAACACGCAATTGTAACACGCTACAAAGCTACTATTTTGTGGGGCTCAATTCTTTGGCGCAATTTACATCCAGGGGTTAATTAAGCGTTGTTTTGCTGGTGTGCTGACCCCAAGAAACTGTCTTTTTCAACGCCAAAATATATAAATTTTTCCTGTAGCCTAATTCACAAGCAAAGGTTAATTACAACTGTATCTCTTGTTGTGTGGCGTAGAAAACACGCAATTGTAACACGCTACAAAGCTACTAGTTTGTGGGGCTAATTTCTTTGGCGCAATTTACATCCAGGGGTTAATTAAGCGTTGTTTTGCTGGTGTGCTGACAAAAAATAAACCGTCTTTTTCAAAGCCAAAATAAATAATTTTTTTTCCTGTAGCCTAATTCACAAGCAAAGGTTAATTAAAACTGTATCTCTTGTTGTGTGGCGTAGAAAACACGCAATTGTAACACGCTACAAAGCTACTAGTTTGTGCGGCTCAATTCTTTGGCGCAATTTACATCCAGGGGTTAATTAAGCGTTGTTTTGCTGGTGTGCTGACAAAAATAAACCGTATTTTCAACGCCAAAATATATAAATTTTTCCTGTAGCCTAATTCACAAGCAAAGGTTAATTACAACTGTATCTCTTGTTGTGTGGCGTAGAAAACACGCAATTGTAACACGCTACAAGTTACTAGTTTGTGCGGCTCAATTCTTTGGCGCAATTTACATCCAGGGGTTAATTAAGCGTTGTTTTGCTGGTGTGCTGACAAAAAATAAACCGTCTTTTTCAATGCCAAAATATATAAATTTTTCCTGTAGCCTAATTCACAAGCAAAGGTTAATTACAACTGTATCTCTTGTTGTGTGGCGTAGAAAACAAGCAATTGTAACACGCTACAAAGCTACTAGTTTGTGCGGCTCAATTCTTTGGCGCAATTTACATCCAGGGGTTAATTAAGCGTTGTTTTGCTGGTGTGCTGACAAAAATAAACCGTCTTTTTCAACGGCAAAATATATAAATTTTTCCTGTAGCCTAATTCACAAGCAAAGGTTAATTACAACTGTATCTCTTGTTGTGTGGCGTAGAAAACACGCAATTGTAACACGCTACAAAGCTACTAGTTTGTGCGGCTCAATTCTTTGGTGCAATTTACATCCAGGGGTTAATTAAGCGTTGTTTTGCTGGTGTGCTGACAAAAATAAACCGTCTTTTTCAACGCCAAAATATATAAATTTTTCCTGTAGCCTAATTCACAAGCAAAGGTTAATTACAACTGTATCTCTTGTTGTGTGGCGTAAAAACAATTGAACACGCTACAAAGCTACTGTTTGTGGGGCTCAATTCTTTGGCGCATTTACATCCAGGGTAATGGTGTTTTGCTGGTGTCTGACAAAATAAACCGTCTTTTTCAAGCCAAAATATAAATTTTCGTGCCTAATTCACAAGCAAAGGTTAATTACAACGTTCTTTGTTGTGTGCGTAGAAACACGCATTGTAACACGCTACAAGTACTAGTTGTGCGGCTCAATTCTTTGGCGCAATTTACATCCAGGGGTTAATTAAGCGTTGTTTTGCTGGTGTGCTGACAAAAATAAACCGTCTTTTTCAACGCCAAAATATATAAATTTTTCCTGTAGCCTAATTCACAAGCAAAGGTTAATTACAACTGTATCTCTTGTTGTGTGGCGAAGAAAACACGCAATTGTAACACGCTACAAAGCTACTAGTTTGTGCGGCTCAATTCTTTGGTGCAATTTACATCCAGGGGTTAATTAAGCGTTGTTTTGCTGGTGTGCTGACAAAAATAAACCGTCTTTTTCAACGCCAAAATATATATATTTTTCCTGTAGCCTAATTCACAAGCAAAGGTTAATTACAACTGTATCTCTTGTTGTGTGGCGTAGAAAACACGCAATTGTAACACGCTACAAAGCTACTAGTTTGTGCGGCTCAATTCTTTGGTGCAATTTACATCCAGGGGTTAATTAAGCGTTATTTTGCTGGTGTGCTGACAAAAATAAACCGTCTTTTTCAACGCCAAAATATATAAATTTTTCCTGTAGCCTAATTCATGTCCGAAGGTTAATTAAGCCTGTTTGTGCTTTTACATTTAGTAAAACACACAGTGTTTTTAAACGACACATACAAGTAAATTTTTCCTGGCCATTTGTGGAGCGCAATTTATATCCAAGGGTTACCCAAGCTTGTTACTGGGTTCATTTGGAGTCAAAAACAGGGTGTATATTTATCATATACAGATATCATCATCAAACAGTGTCTGTACATTTTAGAACAAACAGTATGTCAGACAGAGAGGTGGCAGGCTCTGCACCTGCGAGTGGCAGTGGCACAACATTCCTGGAACAGCAGGGGTCACTCGGTGAGGCCACAACTGCCGCTGTCATCTAGCGGCCGTGTGTTGTTCAGCAACCCAAGGGTTCTTGATTGGTTGACTATGTCATCCTCTTCCTCCCAGATGACATCTGACAACCCCAGCCAAGAGTCGGTGGGAACCTCAGACACAACCATTAGTTGGCATGGCCCGGGAGCGGGTCAGCGGCCCTCACCTGTCCTCAGCCCACCTCTGTCCCATCCGGTTCCCTCAGCCAGAGATCTACTATGTGGTCTGGGCTCAGCGCCACTATATAGCGAGGATGAACAATTTGAGGAGGGCAGTCAGCAGCTACTTGGCAGCGAAGAAATGGGGCCAATATCGCCTGCTTCTTGCAGTAGGCGGCAAAGTATAGATGTGGAGAGTGGCATGGGAGGTCATGTTGTGAGAGGTCAGCCTCGGCATACCAAGACCGGTGATGAGGACAGCAGTGACGATGAAACACAAATAGATGATGATGTAGCCGACCGCACTTGGGAGCCGGGTGAGGCAAGGGCTACATCATCGTCAGGAGAAGAGGGCGTCAGCTTGCGCGTCAGGCAGCAGCGCAGCCAGCAAGTGGGTCGTGTGGCCGTGAGTCAGCAGGATAGCAGCAGTGTGAGGTCGGGAGCCAAGCGGCCACGGGGTAAAAAACCCGCTTCACAGGTCCAAGAAAGTAGCAGCACAGGGGCTCAGCGAGGCAGCGGCGGCAGTAGTCACTCAGTGCGGAGCGTTGGCGGTAAAATCCGATACTCGGCGGTGTGGCAGTTCTTTGCTAAGACACCGGAGGAGCCGAATATGGGTATATGTAGAATCTGTGGGCAGAAAGTGAAGCGTGGCCAGGGAGCTAACGTGGCACCACGGCCCTGCGTCAACACATGCAGCGTCACCATCCGGTGGCCTGGGAGAAACGTGGCTCAGATGTGGTGGTCCATCCTGCCGCCGCAGCAACAGCAGCAGCAGCAGCGCCCAGTGGCACGCATGCCATTGCAGCCAGTCAAGGCTCCACCACCTCTGCAGAAGGGAGCTGTTTCTCTTTGACATCATCTCCCAGTCCAGATGCTCCTGCTCCTCGCTACTCATGGCGCCAGCAGTCGTTCAGCGAGGCGATTGCAAAGAGACAACAGTATGCGTCCAACCATCCTAAGGTGCAGCAGCTGACCGTGCTCCTGTCCAAGTTGTTGGTACTGCAGTCCCTCCCTTTCCAAATGGTGGACTCTGCACCGTTCAGAGAACTAATGGCTTTTGCCGAGCCGAGATGGAGAGTTCCAAGCCGTAATTTCTTTTCCAAAAAGGCAGTACCAGCACTTCATAAATATGTAGAACAGAAGGTGGGTCAGTCCTTGAGCTTATCGGTTTGTTCTAAGGTGCACGGCAGCGCGGACGTCTGGAGCTGTAACTACGGTCAGGGCCAGTAAATGTCCTTTACGGCCCACTGGGTGAATGTGCTTCCAGCCCAGGCACACCAACAACTTGGACAGGAGACGCCGCTTTCTCCTCCACGTTGTCAAACTGCTGCACCTGCGCCAATGTCCGCCTCCTCCACCACCACCACCATCTCAGCCTCCACAAGTACTGCTCCATCATACCACATGTGTAGGGCACAGCGGTGTCACGCAGTTCTACACCTGGCTTGCCTCGGCGAACGAAGTCACACAGGGGAGGAACTGCTCCGCGTCATGCAGCAAGAAATCGATGTGTGGCTTTCTCCGCGCCAACTGCAAATCGGAACCATGGTGACGGACAATGGGAGGAACATGGTGTCCGTGCTGCACCGAGGAGGGATGGTCCATGCGCCCTGCATGGCGCACGTGTTCAATCTGATTGTGAAAAGGTTCCTGAAGTCTTCCACCGATCTTCAGAACATTCTGAAAATGGCCAGGAAACTGTGCATGCACTTTATCCATTCGTACAAAGCCAGGAACACCCTCCTCGAGTTGCAGCGGCAGAACGGCCTCCCCCCAACACACTCTGATATGCGATGTTTCCACCCGCTGGAATTCCAGCCTGCACATGTTGGACCGACTGTATGAACAGAGAAAGGCCATTAACGATTTTTTGATGATCCAGGCAGACAGAAGTACTCCCCTGTGTAACTTTGATGTCAGCCAGTGGCAGCTCATGCGTGACACCTGCCGTTTGTTGAGGCCATTCGAGGAAGCGACGTTATTTGTCAGTCGCCAGGACTACGGGATGAATAACGTCATTCCACTGCTTCATGTCCTGGAACAGATGCTGAAAAATCTGTCTGGGCAGGGGACTGGAGACGTGGCGACTACATCTCGTGGCCACATGAGTCCGGTGGGGACTGAAATGGAGGAGGAGGAGGAGGAGGACATTGGAGCAGAAGCATTGTCTGGTGAAATGAGTGGATTTTCTACCCAGGTGACAAGAGAGGAGGAGCAGGAGATGCTGGAGGAGGTGGATGGAGATGAGGAAGACGAGGCAGATGACCCCCAAGCACCGTGGCAGTATACAGTGGAAATGGAGGCAGGGAGCCCCTCGGAGTCACTTGTGCAGATGGCCCGCAGCATGCTTATTTGCCTGGCTAGTGACAGCCGAATAGTCAGCATCCGGCAGAGGGATGACTTCTGGCTCTCCACCCTATTGGACCCTCGCTACCGGTCCAAAATGGGAGCCTTTTTCCCAGCTATTGAGAGGGAAGACAAACTCAAATACTATAGGGAAATCCTCCGTAATCAGTTGGCCGCTGCCTATGTGCGGCATCGTCCCTCCTCTGACAGGTCTGACCGGGGGGTTCCTCAGCGCTCACGTACTACTGCCGCGGCTGCTGGGGGAAGGTGGGGGGGTCGGAGCAGTACCAGCTCCATCAGTAGTAACCTACGGCTGGAGTCACGGAGGAGCAGCTTCCTTCACCCGCCTAGTGAGGAGGGCAGTCGCCCAGCAGCAGCAGCTCAGCAGCAGCAGCAGCAGGACCTGGAGCAGTCCCTGAACCAACAGGTTGTGGCCTACTTGGACAGCACTCTGCCACCTCAGTTAGAATATCCGCTGGACTACTGGGCAGCCAAACTGGATGTGTGGCCGCAACTTGCCGAGTTTGCAGTGGAGAAGCTGTCCTGCCCGGCCAGTAGTGTGACATCAGAGCTGGTGTTCAGTGCGGCGGGGGCCATCGTTACCCAAGGAGAACCCGCTTGTCCACGGAAATGTGGAACGACTGACCTTTGTCAAGATGAATCAGGCCAGGATTTTCACACACCAATGCCTTAGGCGTCAGTCTGGGTTCAAACTACCTGCCTCAGCCACTATTCTGATGCCGCCACCCGCCTGATGCCACACATCTGCTGCCAGTTTCTCCATCTGCCTACCACCATCTTTACCAGGGACTGGTATTGCCACCCACCTCAACACTCTGTCATTGTGCCACTCTATGACCTCATGCTGCTGCTGCCGTGACATCCACACTGTGTCATTGTGCCACTGTCTGACCTCATGCTGCTGCTGTGGCTGCTGCCATGTCCTCCACACTGTGTCATTGTGCCACTGCCTGACCTCATGCTGCTGCCGCCGTGACCTCCGCTCTCAGTCATTGTGCCACTCTGTGGCTTCCTCCTGTTTTGCCACCTCCAGAATGTCATTGTGCCACTCTCTGACCTCATGCTGCTGCTGTGACTCCTGCCGTGCCCTCCACACTGTGTCATTGTGCCACTGCCTGACCTCATGCTGCTGCCGCCGTGACCTCCGCTCTCAGTCATTGTGCCATTCTGTGGCTTCCTCCTGTTTTGCCACCTCCAGAATGTCATTGTGCCACTGCCTGATCTCATACTGCTGCTGTCGTGACCTCCACACTGTGTGATTGTGCCACTCTGTGGCCTAATACTGTTTTGCCGCCTCCAGAATGTCATTGTGCCACTGCCTGATCTCATACTGCTGCCGCCGTGACCTCCACACTGTGTGATTGTGCCACTCTGTGGCCTAATACTGTTTTGCCGCCTCCAGAATGTCATTGTGCACTGCCTGATCTCATACTGCTGCCACCGTGACACTCACACTGTGTGATTGTGCCACTCTGTGGCCTAATACTGTTTAGCCGCCTCCAGAATGTCATTGTGCCACTGCCAGATCTCATGCTGCTGCCGCCGTGACCTCCACACTGTGTGATTGTGCCACTCTGTGGCCTAATACTGTTTAGCCGCCTCCAGAATGTCATTGTGCCACTTCCTGATCTCATACTGCTGCCGCCGTGACCTCCACACTGTGTGATTGTGCCACTCTGTGGCCTAATACTGTTTTGCCGCCTCCAGAATGTCATTGTGCCACTGCATGATCTCATGCTGCTGCTGTCGTGACCTCCACACTGTATCATTGTGCCACTCTGTGGCCTAATACTGTTTTGCCGCCTCCAGAATGTCATTGTGCCACTGCCTGATCTCATGCTGCTGCTGTCATGACCTCCACACTGTATCATTGTGTCACTCTGTGGCCTAATACTGTTTTGCCGCCTCCAGAATGTCATTGTGCCACTGCCTGACCTCATACTGCTGCCGCCGTGACCTCCGCTCTCAGTCATTGTGCCACTCTGTGGCTTCCTCGTGTTTTGCCACCTCCAGAATGTCATTGTGCCACTGCCTGACCTCATGCTGCTGTGGCTGCCGCCGTGACCTCCACACTCTGTCACTAATGTTGCCACCTGAGCTCTCAGCTTGTTTTTTTCCAGCTTTCGCTGGCATGACTTTATCAGGCTACATTCCCGCTTGAGTTCTTTGGTCAGTTTTGCCCTCTTAAGTGCCCAGGGAATTTTTATAGTGAAGCCATTTCTAAGAGTGGCGGCAGTCATGTGCGTGTCATACTAAAATACAACATTGTATGAAGACCAAACCAAGCTCCCTCTGCATATTTAAGCATGGACCAACGTTCTACATCAGCCTGCAGGCTCTGTACAGCCTGGAAATAGATGCTTTTTTAACACGATTCGTGCCGAAGTAATTCGGAACGAAACGAATGTTGTCGGAAAATTCGGCGAAGTGACCGAATCGAATTTTTGAGAAATTCGCCCATCTCTAATTATAACCTATGGAGTATTATTGACCAATCAAATGAAAAGGCTGGACAGTTCAAAATACAGTAAAAAAGGCAGAAAAGAGCTGATTGGTTGAGACCAGGCAGCAGATATGAATCCACCAAACATATGTAGTGCGTCTATTTTGAGTGGAGCAAGAAGGGCGTGATAGAAGAACGCCCTAAAAGTTATTACTGTCTATGGGAAATATTCTAGTACTGCTATTGGTTGGGGGGAAGAGGGGCTTGTCCTGCTTAGCCAATCAGCGGGTGAGCTACTTATCTCATAGAATTCTATGGGGAAAAGAAATGCAGATAGAGCTCTGTTTGTGATTGGCTAAGTTAAAAGAGGCACGGTTATTTGGGCCAATGGGAGAGCGAGCGACTTTCTTATGGGTTTTCTAATGCAATCTATAATAAAACTGTAAATGGCAGAAATCAAATGATAAGACTCCCGAAGTTGTACCGATCTCTATATAAAATGAACAATACTATGGGGGTAACGAAAAAAAAACAAACAAATAACAATGAATACAATGAGTTAATTTTTATTTCTTTAATTTCGTTAGCCAATGATCAATAATATGGGGCTAACGAAAATAAAGAAATAAAAATGAATTCATTGAATTAATTTTTATTTGTTTATTTTCGTTACCCCCATATTATTGTTCATTTTATATACACATCGGTACAACTTCGTGAGTCTTATTTGATATTTGCCATGTACAGTTTTATTATATATTGCATTCAAAAACCCATAAGAGCGTCGCTCGCTCTCCCATTGGCACAAATAACTGCGCCTCTTTAACTTAGCCAATCACAAACAGAGCTCGCTCTGCATTCCTTTTCCTCATAGAACTCTATAAGATAAGTAGCTCACCCGCTGATTGGCTAAGCAGGACGAGCCCCTCTTCCCCCCAACCAATCACAGTTCTAGAATATTTCGTATAGACAGTAATAACTTTTAGGGCGCTCTTCTATCGTGCCCTTCTTGCTCCACTCAAAATAGACGCACTACATATGATTGGTGTATTCATACCTGCCGCCTGGTCTCATCCAATCAGCTCTTTTCTGCCTTTTTTACTGTATTTTGAACTGTCCCTCCTTTTCCTTTGATTGGTCAATACTTCTCCATAGGTTATAATGGGTCACTGTTGCTCCTATTCTGATTGGTTGGTTTCTGCCGACCAATGAGAAGCGCTTACAGAATTTGAATTACTGTATTTCCAGGCAGTTTTCAATATCCCAATTCTTTATGTAGTGCCGGTGATGGCGACAAACGCGTTGTTTGACTGATGTAATGTTTATAGCAGGTTTTAACTCTTTTACACCTAATAAAAACTATTTTTTAAATCATACTCCATGCCACACGGAGCTGAGAGACGAGATTTCATTGCCCCGATCTCTCCATTGACTACAATGGGACAGAGTAGCTCACACTCTGATTGGCCGGGATAGCCAAGCCCCCGCTAGCTCAACCAATCAGCTCTTTTCTGCCTTTTTTACTGTATTTTGAACTGTCCCGCCTTTTCATTTGATTGGTCAATACTACTCCATAGGTTATAATGGTTCACTGTTGCTCCTATTCTGATTGGCTGGTTTATGCCGACCAATGAGAAGCGCTTACAGAATATGAATTACTGTATTTCTCGGCAATATTCTATATCCCAATTCCTGATGTTGCGCCGTTATTGATTTTTTGTTAGTGATTTAATTTAGGTATTTTTTTTAGAAGGTTTGAGCTCTTTTTCAGATAATGTTTTACACATAATGAAAACGATTTTTTTGATTCATACTCCATGCCTCACGGAGCTGAGATTTATTTTTTGAGCGATCTTATAGATTTTCACTTTAATTTTCAATGATCCACCTTTTCACTACATTTTATCGCTTTTAGACAGCTCTGATTTTTCACTTTATTCATTCATTCATTTGAAAGACAACTCTTTTTGCTATTCACTAACATGTTTAATGATTTTTCGCTCATTTCCAGCCTGTCTCGATTCGGAATACATGTTAGGCGCAGTCCCTTCGGCGCCTAAGTCCCCGCACTGCGCCTCACACACTGGCGAGGCGCAGGGAACTTTTCACCACATGTATGAGCACACCTCCTCAGGTGGCGAATCTTAGGCGCAGTCCCGCACTGCGCCTAAGTCCCGCACTGCGCCTCACACACTGGAGAGGCGCGGCGGACTTTACACCGCATGTATGAGCGCAGCTTTCACTTTAAATCGGGCGAAAACGTGCGCTCCGACGCGCCGAGATTCATACATGTCGCCCTATGTTTTTTTTAACAGGTTCTGTGATATCTGAAATAAAGGCTGTGACCATTCACAGTCAAAAATGCTGAATGTTTGTTTATTTAGCTAGCTGAATTTGAGAAAGGAATTGGTTTGCCCTATTGCGGCATATTGTATTTCACAGTCTCTGCTACTAAAGTTAGGCACTAATGTTGTTTGCCTACAGAGACATTGGGATTTTTTTGCTTTGTTATTGTAGCCTTTTTTACAAAAGCTTTTTAGCAATTTAAAGTAAACCATTGTTTTGTCAGCATGTTCAGTAAATAACAAAGTGATGGCTTTGAGAAGCTAATTGAATACTGACAACCAATATCACTGCACTTCATGTTGTCGCTTTGGCAACAATTCTGTCATAACTGTATAAAAAACTAGCAATATCTCAGTTAGTTTAAATACGATAAGTTTCTCAGAAGCCATTATGAGATCCCTCCAAAAATGCTGGACACAGTTGATCCATACATTTCATCCAACTGAAATGTCCCCTAGAATGCCCGCAAAGTGCCATTCATAGATCTCCCCCATACTTCAAGTCAAAGAAGTCCCGCAGAGCTCTTGTTGTGCTTGCCTCCTAGACTAAGCTTTTTCACTACTTCATCTACTCTCATCAGTGATTCTTCCCTGCCAATCTAGCAGGTGCCATATTCCGTGCTTTAATGGTCTTCTTTATGGGCATAAAACGTAGCAAATTACAGTGGAAAAGGTATGGCTAGTTTTAACAATAGTTGATAGAGTTACAGTTTGTTAGCATAAACATTTTAAGGGTTGTACCCTGCTTGTTGTTGGGGAGCATACAAATTAGGAAATATTTGCTTTGTTATAGACTGAAGACTAGGGCTCAGGAATAAAATTTATATTAGGGAAAATATGACTCACTCAGTAAACTTACTGCTCTACAGCTGGGTTATTGAAAGCATTATGTTTTCACATCTTTACAGTGGTGCTTATAACAACCAGGGCATTGTGATATTCAAGGCCAAGCTATGGAGCCAAGGTCTACAGGCCACCAAGAAAATTCGTGCTGCATATATACTGAGATATTTGCCTGATGCATTTGTATTGTCTAAGGAACAAGAGTTTTACATACTATTATTCTAACATGATCCTTGTTAATAATAATAATGGGACCCATAAGTATTTCTACATGAATTTACATGATCTCTATAATTTATTCACGGGAGTATTGAGAATCTAATTTCAGCATATGCAGCAATAACCTACTCCTGTAATTTATTCTCATTGAGAACTTGTAGTCTTTATGCTGAATGAAGCATGCTATGACAGTCAGATAGATATACAGTACATGATGAAATTAATATGCCGAGTGTTACACTTCCAGAAAGATGATCCAGAAACGAACAACGAGGAAAACATTTTATTAATGAAGATGAGTATATCAAAAAGATTTCAACAGACGAAAAGGATAAAAAACATAACTAAAATTTGGAGCAACAAAATCATGATGATTATGGAATCACTGGTCACTACACTGTATAGTTAAAGTGTGCTGAACTGCACTGTCAGTAATAGGCCGAAAAGTGAGCATATAGTTCACAAAGTGGTTGATATGTGAAATTTCATTGTTTTGTTATGTAAAATCAATGAAAATGAAACAAAGCTAAGTTAAAAATAAGAATAAAGTAACAAGAGTAATGGCATCATCCAGGGGCTTGAAACCAAATGATGCTCCCCAGCTGTCGGCAGCTGCAGACAATTTTGTGCACCGGTAGCACCACTGAAACTTGGCATGGAGGTAAAACAATATCACTGACAGTTACTATTAGGTATGTATGCCTACACAGGCCCATTTTTGAGAGTGGGCGGGATAGACATCCATCTGGGGCACCACTCACCACGTTAAGTTTTGGGGGGCTCATAGTGATGCCGATCACCCATTGACTAAGTCCGGGGATTCAGTATCTTTTGTATCTGACCTTATAGGTGGCACAATATGCAAAATAGTTAAAGTAAAATAAAAACCACACACAAAAAAAGTAAAACAATGAAGATTAAGAAAGCTGACAGCCAAACTGCAACTTTTATCCCCACCCCTGACAAACCTAAAACTTGATATGGCCTATAAATGAATGTCCGAGATAGAAAAATGACACAATTATAAAACTTATCTTAGCACCGCTTTTTCTGTTAAAAATAAATATATTTGAAAAACAGACAATTTTTTTACATTTTCCCTTATATTATTAAAAAAAATCTATTGTAAAAATTACATTAAAATTTAAAAAAGCTTTACATAAAACAAAAAAGATTAAAAAATTTGTAGAATAACCAAGTATTGTAGTGTTCAATCCCACATGCACTAAGGAAAAGGAAATTGTGAGAATACCAAGAGGGGCAGTTAGGAACTGATTAACAGTGATACGATTCATTGTGGATAGTGTTGATCGAACCGTTTGAGAAAAGTTAAGTTCGAGTCGAAAATCTTGATTTTCTCAAACTCGAACCGAACATTTTACTGTTTGTTCGAGTAAATGTTCGAGTCGCCATGGCATTCGACACGCCATTTTAATAGTTTTCAGCGCCTTTCTGCACTTTTGGCAGCCATCCAATCAGTGCAGAGCACAGAGAAGTGTCAAAAAACGTCATCAATGAGGTATAGGGCTCTCATTAGCTGCTAAAATCACATGACCATGTTATATATTTTTCACTGTATTGCGTTCTGAACACCATTTTAAGCGCACTCTCTGTACTATATTTTAAATAGTGGTTGGTTGGTGAAAATTATTCTGAGTGGAGAAAAGTTTATTTTGGCAGTTTTAGGGATTCAGTAATTGTATAACACACCTTTTCCATCTCCTATACAAAGAAATACATTCTATATAGTGGTTGGCGCCCCATTTCACTTTTTGCACCAGGGCCCAAGAACTTCAAGTTACGCCTCTGCTTGCAAGCTTTGTACATGTGATATATATGGTGGCAGCAAGAACATCCCAATGGGGAACATGGAGGTTCAGCTGGCAGAGGCATAGTTATAGTGGGTGCATCCTGAGGGGACCCAAAAGCCCCTTTGACAAACAAGAAGACACTGGTATTGGAAATGGCACATGGTAACTGGCAAGGGTGCAAATAGGGCAGTACGGGCAGTACTCCTGTCAGGGGCCCTAATCAAAAAGTGGTCCACTGATATGTTAAAAATAGAAACTAGTAATGGGTTGGGGCCCCATTTGATTTGGCTGTATGGGGCCGTGAAACAATTAATAGATGACTGATGGCAGCTCTGGTAACGGTTTGGGGGGGCCCATTTAACTTTTTGCACCAGGGCCCAAGAACTTGAACTTACACCTCTGCAGGCTGGACTAGATTAGGTGTCCAAACTGAATGAATGGCCTGAGCTTGCTCGACACACCATAGAAGTTTTATCCAGCCCAGTAGCCAGTGTTATCTCGGAACGTACATTCAGCACAGCTGTCGGGGTAACAACTGACAAACGTATCCGTCTTTCCCCTGACAATGTGGTTTGTTTGACACTTATAAAAATGAATCAAGCATGGATCTCTGACCATTTTGCTGCCCTGGTTGCCTATGTCACTGACTAGTAAACACGTTTTCTTGACAATGTGAAATACACATTTAAACTACACTACACTACATCTCATGTCTGTAGTTCCTGTGCCTGCTTCTTCTACAAATTGTATTCTACTGCTGTCAACAGCTAGATTTACAAGTCTTAATTAGCTGAATTTACTTTCACCTTGTGACCTTGATGTGCACTGCATACAGCTCCCCCTCCTCTTTCTTGTAACCCTCCAAATCTTTATTTTTTAAGTCCTGTTATCCTGAACCTTAATGTTTCCCATTGGCATGTTCTTGCTGACACCAATGGTACTGTTGCCTAAACTTGTCGAACTGGAACCTCCATGTTTCCCATTGGCAGGTTCTTGCTGCCACCAATGGTACTGCCATCTAATCTAGTCCAGCCTGCAGAGACATAAGTTCAAGTTCTTGGGCCCTGGTGCAAAAAGTGAAATGGACCCCCCCTTACCAGGGCTGCCATCAGTCATCTATTAACCATTTCAGGGCCCCATACAGCCAAATCAAATGGGGCTCCCACCCATTACTAGTTCCTATTTTTTAACATATCAGTGGGCCTCTTTTTGATTAGGGCCCCTGACAGGAGTACTGCCCATACTGCCCTATTGGCACCCCTGCCAGTTACCATGTGCCATTTCCAATACAGGTGTCTTCTTATGTGTCAAAGGGGCTTTTGGGCCCCCTCAGGATGCACCCCTTAAAACTACACCCCTGCCAGCTGAACCTCCATGTTCCCTATTGGGATGTTCTTGCTGCCACCACATATATTACATGTAGAAAGCTTGCAAGAAGCGGCGTAAATTTATGTTCTGGGGCCCTGTTGTGAAAGGTGAAATGGGGCTCCTGTCAGTTATCATGTGCCATTGCAAATACTGGTGTTTTCTTATGTGTCAAAGGGGCTTTTGGGCCCCCTCAGGATGCAGGGCCCCATAGCAGCTGCTACCACTGCACCTCCTATAGCTATGCCCCTGCTTGCAAACTGTCCTCAGTTTTTCAGTTAGCCATTGAAAGGAATGGAGTATTTTAGCCTCTCAATTTTTTTCTGTCGCTCTTAGAGCCAAATTTTCTTCACTAAGTTGTTCCACGTATCCAGTTTACTGTTATGGATGGTAGTTCTAGCTTCTCCTCACCTGTATAGGTGTAAAAATGACTTTAATGGGATTTGAGTTCGAATAGAACCAAACACTACTACTATTCGAAGTTCAACATTTTACTGTTCGCTCATCTCTAATTGTGGAGAGACACAACAAGTTAATGTGTGCGGCTTAGCCTAGAAAAGGGCCTCTGCATTCAAAACACTTACATGTATTTTAGTAAAAAATATAAGCTGTTCCTCTGGGACATACTCTGATGTAATCTCCTGTCCTGATGGTAGCTGTGGCGTTCTTGATGGTTGGTGCTGAATGATAGAGAGGAGTAAAGGTGAAGCATGCTTTACTCGCGGTAATATTATTTGTCATTCATGTTCCACTTTTATCCCTATGAAGGTACATTTTTCCATCCTCAATTCAATCCTTGTACACAATCCCTGGATGCCTGATCCAGGACTGGTCTTTTACGTTCAATCTCCAGATTCCTATAGATCCTTCTACTTTTTGTCTCAAAATATTATTAGGTTACTCATTATCTGTAATGATGTCTGTGTAGTACAGACCAGTAAATGGGTGCTGGATCAGGTCTGAGGTTTTCTGATCCAGTCAAAGACTGTGAGGCCCTGGGAAATTTCACACTCTTATTTCCACCTCTAGTTTCACAAATTTTAAATGGGAAGAATCAATGGAAGAGATTTACATCACCCACTACCTCAAAATTCCAAATTACTCTCAGACTATAACAATGAAGACTAATTCTTACCAACAATTGTAATAATGCTGTTGTGATGATGCGTAACAGAAGCAACTGCGGATCTTTAAAAGATCTAGTGGGACATTATCAGCAAAACTTGGAGCCAATAAACAGAGTCCTTTATGCCTTCTGGTATTGCTTGGGGCATGGAGGTATTCTTGACGTGATCTTTGGCGGTGGGTCTGTGGAATCGGAGTCTCCCTCTCAGCCCATACATAGTCTCCTAATAGCAAACCATCTCTTTCTCTTTGATACTGGTATCTCCCAGAATTTCTACTGGTTGGCTGTCAGTTTCCCTCAGTCTATTACTATCATAAGCACAGACTTCACTTCCTCTGAACCATCTTGGCTCTCTCCCACTGACTCCTCCTTCTCCTGACTTACCAGGGGGTTTTCTTCCTGGGCTTTCCATCTGTGCTCTGATGCCACTTACTGTTGAATAAGAATATTACAAGGTTCAGGCCTACACAGTAGGTTATCAATACTTGATTGTTGAGGTCCAATTTGACCAATCAGACATTGCAAAGATAACCCAACATAATATAAGAAAACCCAAGTTGTTCTAGCCTGCATACATTGACTACATGTGGGTGCCTGCAAATACTATCTAATAATCACATAAACAAATCGATTATTTCAGTTACATAAATAATAGCTTTCAGCAAAGAACCAATCCAGTACGTAACCAAAAGTAGTTTTGCACAATGTAAAGTACTTAATTTATGAGAACAACCCTTGTCTTATGATTTACAGCTTATACTGTTTCAGTTGTTGTATCAGTAGAACACAATCAAATAAGGTCTAAATAAAGTTTTAGACAGTTAATCTAAACTCAAAATAAAGCCAAGGAATTTAAGTAAGTTGACTTATGATTCATTGAACAGAAGGGACCATCAACTATGTTGACCAGATAAAATCATGTCATGTTTTCAAGACAACTAGACTTTTATGGATTTAGACCGATTGTAAGCTATCCTTGAGGAATGTTCACAGGTGCCAGAATTTTGTCACAGACTTGTTTCATTGCAGATTTTACTGCAGACTTGTCTACATTGACTTTCCTATTTTGACTTTTTGCTGATTTTGTTTTCTCCCAATGAAGTCAATGTACAAAAATCTACACAAGAATCCAAAATAACAACTATTCCACTACAATATTTGCAATAAAATCTACAGAAAATCAACCATGTGTGATTGTACCCTTAACGGGAATGTGTCATCAAAAAATGAGTTATTTTTATTTATTTTTTTTATATCGCTTTCAATATTTTTTAATAATTCTTAAGTTTTGCAGTTTTCACTTTGGCCACTAGGCCTTGTTTGCACTGCTTTAACAGCAGTCAGAGAAATGCTTTACAGTAGCTTCATGCACATAAGAGACTTAAGAGTGACTCAGTCCTATTCACTTCTATAGGAGAATTTTCTAGTCATGCTCTGTGACCTGGGAAGAAATCAGTGTGCAGGGAGGTGAAAGGGTGAACTGTGACTATCTCCTCTTGTGACTTGTGGATCCTGTGTTATCTATTCACACTAGTGTCTCCTTTCAGTTTGACCCTCTTTTTGCTGATAATCAGCAGACAACTGAGAATCTTTCTGTACAGAACAGTAAGGGCTTGTTCACACGGAGTTTACACTTCGTATTACAAGCGCTTTAGGGATCTGTCTTGGGGTCCGCTCTGTCGGTCCCCAAGACGGATCTCACAGTTAGCAGTGAGATTCTCACTGCTCGCTGTGCTGAACACGGAGCGGCATTTACATGAGAGAACGCAGCTGCATGTTTCAAAAGCGCAGCTCAACTGCGTCTTCAAAAGAATTGACATGCAATTCACAGAGCCGGCGTGGGAGCGCCCTAAAGCACGGGGACGCGCGCGCCGAGCAACAGGAGACTGCTGACAGACTGGAGCGCAGCCGGGTGAGTACCGACACCTGGGCAGCGGCTTCACTCACCCCAGTAGCGGGGGCACCGACAGAGCTGTGACGGCTCCCGCAGCCCAAGTTTCGGGCTGCGGCGCCGTTCGCAACATTACCCCCCTCCCCCTCCCTTAGCCCTCCTCTTCTTCCTGGCCTGGAGGAATTTCTTCACCAACTCACGGTCCAGGATGTTGTCCTCCGGCTCCCACGATCTTTCTTCAGGCCCAAACTCCTTCCAGTCGATAAGGAAATGCCGCTTTCCCCTGATGGTCTTCATATCCAGGATTTCTTTTACAGCGAAGATGTTGGTGGACTCCGCTTCGGAAGACGGAGGAGCAATCCTCTGGGAAAAGCGGTTCAGGACCACAGGTTTCAACAAGGAGACATGGAAGGAGTTGGAAAAATGCTTGGTGGGTGGGAGCCGGAATTTATAGGCAGCCGGGTTGATGCGACTGAGTACTTCAAATGGTCCTACATAACGGGGACCCAGTTTGTAAGTGGGGACCTTGAGCCAGATATATCTGGCCGAAAGCCACACCTTGTCGCCAGGGGAAAAAACTGGGGAGGGTCTTCTATTTTGGTCCACTTGGACCTTCATGCGTGCGGACGCATGCTGCAGAGACTGGCGCTTCTGATTCCAAATGGCCAGCATATCTTGGGCCAAAGAATCCGCTGCCGACACCTGAGATGGAGAAGACAATGGTAACGGAGGGCGGGGATGCTGGCCATACACAACGAAAAATGGAGAGGTACCAGTGGATTCCGAATCCAGGGAGTTATATGAAAACTCTGCCCAAGGAAGTAAACTAGCCCAGTCATCCTGTCGGGCCGAAACAAAGTGCCGCAAATAGCCCCCCAAGATCTGATTGATTCTCTCCACTTGTCCGTTCGTCTGCGGGTGGTAGGCTGAGGAGAAATCCAGGTTCACCTGCAAGCGAGAGCAGAGAGCCCGACAGAACGCGAATTGGACACCCCGAATATGCTGGGGAAGTTTGTGTAGAAGGAAGATGTGGAGAAAACATCTGGCTGGCCAACTGGGGGGTAGATGGTAGACCTGGCAACGGGATGAAGTGCGCCATCTTCGAAACACGGTCCGCAACCATCCAGATGACCATGTTGCCCGAGTGGGGAGGAAGATCCGTGATGAAGTCCATCGCCACATGAGACCAAGGGGCCCTGGGGATGGGCAGAGGCTGGAGCAAACCCGCGGGTTTGTGGCGAGGGGTCTTGTTACGGGCACAAGTAACGCAGGACTTCACGAATTCCTTGACGTCCCTCGCAAGCTCCGGCCACCAGTAAAAACGGGAGATTAGGAGGAACGCTTTGTGTGCTCCTGGGTGACTGGCCACTAGAGAACAGTGTCCCCATTTCAAAATTCTCCTCCAGAGCGCAGGACGGACGCAAGTCTTCCCTGGAGGCACCTTTCGAAGATCCACCGGAGCTGCAGAGATCAAGCGTTCGGGTGAAATTATATGCTGGGGCACGCCCCCCTCCCCCAACCCATCGGAGACACGGGAGAGCGCATTGGCCCCAACGTTCTTCTCGGCAGGTTGAAAATGAATCTGGAAGTCGAAGAGCGAGAAGAAGAGGGACCACCTGGTTTGACGTGGATTTAGGCGTTGGGCCGATGGGAGGTACTGAAGATTTTTATGGTCGGAGTAAATGGTGATGGGAGCCCGAGCTCCCTCCAGAAGATAACGCCATTCTTCCAAGGCCAGCTTGATAGCCAGCAACTCCCGATCCCCGATGGTGTAATTCTTCACGGGGGGGAGAAAGTCTTGGAGAAGAAGGCACAGGTCCCTTAGGTCCCTTCTGCGTGAGAATTGCGCCTGCCCCGACCGAGGAGGCATCCACCTCCAGAAAGAATGGCTTCTCGGTATCAGGTCTGGTCAGGACGGGCGCGGAGGCGAATGCTGCCTTAAGCTGAACGAATGCCTTTTCGGCCTCTGGCGGCCACTGCCTAGGGTTGGTGTTCTTCTTAGTAAGTGCTATAATAGGCGCCACCAATGTAGAATAATGCAGAATAAACTGTCGATAACAATTAGAGAAGCCCAGGAAGCACTGTATGGCTCGTAGACCCACCGTCCTAGGCCCCTGCAAAACAGCCAACAGCTTGGCAGGATTCATCTGTGACCCTCGGTCCGAGATGACATACCCAAGGAATGGGAGGCTGGTCTGGTGTAAAAGACGTTTCTCTTATTTGGCATAGAGGTGGTTGGCACGTAGCCGCTCCAACACCAGGCGGACATGGGAGCGATGAGTCTCCAAATCAGCAGAAAATACCAAAATATCGTCTAGGTAGACCACGACACAAGTATAGAGGAGATCCCGGAATATATAATTTATGAATTCTTGGAAGACTGCTGGGGCATTGCACAGAAGGAAGGGCATGACGAGGTACTCAAAGTGACCATCCCATGTGTTAAAAGCAGTCCTCCACTCATCCCCCTTTCGTATGCGGATGAGGTTGTAGGCCTGTCAAATTTAGAAAAAATCTTTGCTCCACAAAGCCGGTCAAACAGTTCTGTAATCAATGGCAAGGGATAGCGGTTCTTCACAGTGATTTTATTAAGTCTCCGATAATCGATACAAGGCCGCAGGGAGCCATCTTTCTTCTGCACAAAGAAAAATCCTGCCCCCGCCGGAGAGGAGGGCTTGCGTATGAAGCCCTTCTGGAGATTTCCCGAATGTAGGTCAACATGGCTTGGGTTTGCAGCACCAACAGCGGGTAGACCCTGCCCCTGGGGGGACTGGTTCCTGGCAGTAAGTCAATCGGGCAGTCGTAGGGGCGATGAGGCGAAAGGGTCTCGCCTGCTTCTCAGAGAAGACATCCGCATAATCCCGGTATTCCGTGGGCAGACCTGGCATAGGCCTGGAGGACAGTTGGGAAGCAGTGGAGCGCACCAGGTGTGGTGCCACCAGGCAAAGGTTCTGGCAGTCAGGACCCCAGCACACGACCTCGCCTGTCTTCCAATTGAGTGTAGGGGCATTGCGCTGCAGCCACGGAAGCCCCAACAGGATCCCTGTGGAAGATCGAGACAGCACGTAGAGGGAGATCTTCTCCGTGTGCAAGACGCCCACGTGGAGGGTCACCGGCTTGGTCCTGTACCAAATGGCAGCTCCAAGGAGCTCCCCTGTGACCGAGGATATCACCAACGGCTTCTCCAGTCTAACCACTGGAAGCTGATACTGGGACACAAGGGCGGCATGAATGAAATTCCCGGTGGAACCGGAGTCCAAGAAAGCAGGAGCCTGGAATACAAGTCCCGAGTCAGTCCTGATCTCCACCGGCATAGCAAGGCACGGAGAGGATGAGTTCTCACCTAGGGATGCCTCCCCAACATGGCCTAGGTGTGGGTGTTTCCCGGACGTTGGGGGCGAAGCGGACAGCTCCTCTGAAAATGATCCGTGCTGGCGCAGTACAGGCACAGCTTTTCTGCACGCCAACGGGATAACTCCTGTTCAGAAATGTGGGCCTGATCAACCTGCATGGGCTCTTCCCCAGACAGTAAAGGAAGCGGAAGTGGAGGCCTCTGGAACACCAGAGCCAGGCATGGCAGACAGCGGGGTCGCGCCTGGTCACGATCTTGGCGAAGCTCTTCTTGCCTCTCAGCGAAGCACACGTATATGCGGGTGGCCAGGTGGATTCATTCGCTTAAGGAGGACAGCAAATCTCTTGCTGCAAGGGCGTCCTTAACCCTGCTGGAAAGGCCTTTCTTAAAGGTGGCGCACAGGGCGGCATCATTCCAGGACAGCTCTGATGCCAGGGTGCGAAACTGTACCGCATAATCTCCAACTGAGGATTCGCCCTGGCGCAGGTTCAAAAGTGCCGTCTCCGCAGAAGATGCCCGCGCTGGCTCCTCGAAGACACTGCGGAATTCTGAGAGGAAGGCATGCAGGTCTGCAGTCACCGGATCGCTCCTGTCCCAGAGGGGTGTAGCCCAAGCCAGGGCCTTCCCGGACAACAGGCTGACCACAAACGCCACCTTGGAACGTTCAGGCAGGAATTGGTCCACCGTTAGCTCGAAATGCATGGTGCACTAGGTGAGGAATCCCCTGCAGAGCTTGGGGTCGCCGTCAAATTTGGTGGGAAGAGACAAACGGAGCTTGGGTCCCAACGGAGTCAGTGGCGTCGCCGGAGCGGGAGCGGCCACGGGAGGAGGTGGAGGCTGCTGTTGGGTGGTGACGAACTGCTGCATCATGGTGGTCAGTTGATCCAGCTGTTGCGCCTGCTGGGCCAGTTGCTGAGACTGTTGGGCAACCATGCGAGAGAGGTCCGCCACACTGGGCAATAGTACCTTGGCGGGATCCATGGCCAGATCTCACTGTAACGGTCCCGGTTGTAGAAGTGGATTCACTGGAGCACCGCAAGCGATGGTGTAAGCCACGCCAGGGAGCGGAGTCTAAGTAGGTCCCTGTTTTCACCAGAGCCCAGCGCAAAGCAGGATGGACTTGCTGTGGCGGGATTCTACCAGGTCGCTACCCCTGATGCGACTTGCTTGCAGTGGTAGCCGAGGTATAGCGTGGTATAGAATTGTAAGGCAGGCTCGTAGTCGGGGACAGGCAGAAGGTCAGGACAGGCGGCAGAGGTTCGTGGTCGAGGACAGGCAGTAAGGTCAGGGCAGGCGGCAGAGGTTCGTGGTCAGGAGATGGAGGCAAACGGTACAGTACACGGAAGATCAGAACAAGGCTTCAGGAAACGCTTTCTCTACAGCAAAGGCACTAAAGATCCAGCAGGGAGTGGACGGAAGCGCCCAGGTAATATAGAGGCAGCGCCCGGTAATTAGCCAATTACTGGTGCGCTGGCCCTTTAAATTTCACAGAGCCGGCGCGCACGCGCCCTAAAGCACGGGGACGTGCGCGCCGAGCAGCAGGAGACTGCTGACAGACTGGAGCGTGGCCGGGTGAGTTGCGGGCTGCGGCACCGTTCGCAACACAAGCTAAACTCATAAAACAGAGATATGAAAAATAGTAGCCAGTATAAGGGACAAGCAGTGTTCACACTAAGCATAAACATTTGATAGTTTATCCTGTTGGATAGCCTGTATTTGATATTACACTGTATAAGTCATACACTGAAAAGCAAAAGGGTAACATTTCAAATTTTTGACTTTCAGGCTCCATAACTCACCATTCACTAGAGCTTTGAATGTGAGACTACCATTATTTTATAGATATTCATCTTGGCTATCTCATTCATAAATTTGACTTGCAACTAATTAGCATATGGTTAGTTATGCAGATTCTTATCATGTAACTACATTTTGCACCTGGTGGTGGGACAATCTTTTTCTTCGAGTATACTACAAATTACAATGTGTTCCCACATTCGCTAATAGTGCATGGTGTTTTTAGGTTGATTCTCAAGCAAATTGAAGAGCAGCCATGAAGATTTCCCAAGAAAAGAGAAACAGCAGCATCCAGCTTATCGATAGTGGTCTCTTGAGTGTCATGACAGTTGGCTGAATATGAAATGAAGTCCATCCACTCATTTCAAACCCAAGAGGTGGACTTCCAGGCAAAATATCATAGTCAACTAATTGGCTTATCCAAGGGCGTAACTAGAGAAGCCTGTGCCCCATAGCAAACTTTTGGATGGGGCCCCCTCTCCCGACCTCCTCCCCCCGCCTCCCCAAGCATGAACATTTGCCGGGACATGCAGTTGCTAGATGATATAAGGGGCAAATACCTCACCATACATATCACCATCATACTGCTACCAAACAAATCCTACTATACCAAAACCAACATTACCAATAACTCTACTACATAAGGACCTAATTATACCGCCAGAACACGACCACAAATTACACACAGTGACTGAATAATACCCCTATACTATTACTGAATAAAGATCAGCATACAAAGACCAATATGACTTCCATATAGTGACTGAATAATACCCCTACACTATTACTGATCAGTATACAAATACCAATAGTACCGCCATGTAGTGACCATATAGTGGTAGGTACCAGTGTACACAGGTGCTCTACAGACTGTATATTACCCCCAAACAGTGACCATACAGTTGTAGACACCAGTGTACTCAGGTTATGCAGACACATATGTGATTACAGTGCAGTTACTTCTTGTGACTTACAGGTGACGTTTCTCTGATGAGTTGTTGAGTTTTCCTTTTGTTCTGCATCTGGTCCAGACCATCATGACGACTTCTCCCAGCCACCACTTGTCCCTGCAGATTTAGACACAAATATCTTAGATTCCTCACTTTTCCAGCACCTCCCTCCCTGCCCCTCACCTCTGTACTAACTACCCAGAGGTGGCAGAGCGGGTATAGGCCATAGCTTAGAGGCCCAGTCTCCTAGAGGGGAGGAACAGAGGATTCACCCCCTGGAGATTGTGTGACAGCTATGGCCTGTACCCCTCAGAATCAAATTGCCAGGTAGGTAGACCCCATTAGATTGGTTGGTAGGCTCTAGTTAGGTAGGTTGGTAGGCTCCAGGTAGGTAGTTAGGCAGTGCATAGGCCTCAGGTAGATAGATTGTTCCTAGGTAGGTAGGAAGTAGTTAGGTAGGTAGGAAGTAGTAATCGCGCTGCCCACGTCAGCACTGTGGCTTAAGGCCACGTCAGCTAGGCTTAAAGACGACCTATCACCAATGAAGGAACCATCTTGAAAACAGCTGTAGGGAGCAGCCATCTTGTGGTTGGCATTTTAACAGGCTATGCCCTCTGATTCCAAGCTTGTATGTGCTAGAATTCCAAGCTTCTGTGCACTGCAATCCTAGGTGTGAGAGACTTCTATCAGCAGTGGGGTCCACAGTACAAGCAAATTATAGTGCATCCAATAGGGCACAGCAGTCAGCTTAGTGCAAGGTTTTAAAAGTTATTTGTAACAGATAAGTATAAGATGTGTATATAATACCATATAATTTTTGGTACCATTCTGGGGTACATGTGAAATTTTGATCACTTCAATTACGTTTATTGGGTGGCAAGATAACAAAAAAGATAGCAATAGTCTTTTTATGCTCTTCTTAGCATACAGTGCTAATTACATATTGACTTTGTTCTGTGGGTTGATACATTTACAATGATATATAATTTATATTGTTTTTTAGGTTATACTAATAATAATAATAATCTTTATTTCTATAGCGGCAACATATACACACATACTTGTTATGTTGCCATATTTTGAGAGCAATGTCACTGCAAATAATAATCCCTGTTAAAACACAACTTTTACTAAATTTGCTAAAATATTAATATCTTAACCCCTATATACTACCACTACATACCTAGATGATACAGCATACTGTGCACTGTCCGTCAGTGGAGTAATCGCCCCGATAAAGAGCGGCTCCGCTTTAATGACAGGCAATGTCACTACATGCGTGTATAAACACCTTTATATCCCAGCTATCCCGACGCGTTTCCCCCGTACTATATTAGGGTTCAT
>JAODAL010051914.1:0-26352 GCA_025379985.1 Phyllomedusa bahiana
CAAAAAAAGGGCCCTATATGTGCAAAGTAATAATGATGTAGGTAAATTATTACAATATTACACCAAAAAGTCAAACTACAAATAGAAGGAGGCTCTAGTTCTCTGTTGGCCAAATTTAGCATGGACACAAAATGAGATACGGTTGGGCATGCAGACATGCAGGTTCTGTATGGCATCCTGTGGTACATTTGTCCACAGATCATATTGCAGGTGCATCTGTAGATCAAAAACCCAGTGTCCGAATTGATTAGATTTGTTGACCAGTCAAGCCAAGGAAGTTCTGCTGTCTAATGGAGACATTCCTGGAAAACCCTTGCTGCATGTGGGCGAGTACTATCCTGCTGAAAAATGTCATTTGGAAGCCATGAGAGGCAATACATGTGGCTGCAGGATGTCTCACAAATCTCCTTGAGCTGTTCCTTAGATCACTGCTAGGAGTGACCATCTGACATATGCAACAGCTTCCCAAGTCATCACACCAGCAGTCTGAGGCTGGGTTCACACTGTGTACATCGGCACGTACCCGTGCGCGTTGCTATACGCCTGCTGTCGAAAGTACGCGCTGGCCAGAGCGTACTTTCAACAGCGGTCTGGCTCCCATTCACTTTCACTTACTTCGTCGAATTATCATAGTACTCAATGAAATGCTATGATTTTACCATATTTGTGGGTTGCACTACGGGCGCAGTCCAGCGCAATTACTGAAGTACGCCCCACAAATACGCTGTGTGAACATACCCTAACCATTGTCAGATCCCAACCAGAATCTGGATTTGTCTCTAGAGATGATAGGGCTCCATCAGGTTTCTCGTTCATGACACCGCTAGAAGAAAAGGCAATGTTGGTTGGCTGTCATTAGCGGTGCTAAGCACCTGGAAGAAGTCTGGACAGAGATAGAGATAATGTAGGTGCCACCTGTCTCTGTATGATGGACAAGAAATATTATGCTTGTTGGGCTGTCCAGAGCCTGTTTCTCAAGTGCACATGCCCTCACATAATCACTGCTTCCAACACTTGCTAACAGGTCTGATCTACACTACCCTAAAGTAGCCTCTGAGAGCCTTTTAACAGTAGCCTCTGACAGCAGAAAGCACTCTTAAAGGGGTTGTCTCACTACGTTGATTCATCTTACCTCAGTCCTGTTTTCTTGGTTTCATTTTGAATTCAGGGGTGTGTTTACTGACTTCTACTAGGCTGCAGTAGAAGCCAGGTCTGTAGCTATAGCAACCAGTGCTGATAGCCTATCAGGAGAGATCAAACAGGTCTGTAGCTATAGCGACCTGAGGAGCCGATACATACAAGAGGGGATATCTCAGAATAGGTAGGACACTGTTAATGGACATATATTGCAAAGTGACTTGTTTCTGCAAGATCTTTAACATAAAAAGCAATTCTTGTAGTGAGACAACCCCTTTAAGCCTCTTTGTGGAAAGACCCAGTGTCTAACCAGACCATATCTGCCTCAGACATAACTGCATGCCGAATTTTGCAGCAATCCGACATTTGTATCTGGGTGCGTTATGTTTTTGTCAATGAGTGTGTATCTACATAGTATCTATGGCTCAACATGGTCGCCTGTGCATTCTTTTTACAGAACCAGCTGTTACACGTAGGGAAGAAAAGAGAACATCCGGTCTGAAAAGCACGTCTACAAAAAAGACTAACGTCTTAAATCAGGTTGTTTGGAATAAAAACAAAATACCTAAATAGCAATCTCTAATAGATTTAAGAACAAAACATTGACTTATGCCATCAAAGACATGTTTAAGATCTTTTCCATGTTCTTTCCACATTTCTAAAATATTCTGCAAGACTGAAACATATGGAGGACATCGCTATCATATTGTATTAATATACTTTTTTTGGCTAATGAAGAAGATCCGTGTATCCGGACCCAAAGGAGAGACGGCTTCAAAGTAAAGGAGACATTGTTATATGACATGCGCATATCAGACTGACATAGACACAGTTATTTAAGGCACAAAAAAATCTTGTTGATTGCAAGTTGGAGCTGGGAAAGAATGAAAAGGATTATCAGGCAAACAAAAAAACACTTCTGATATGGCTAGCTTGAGGCTTCATTCATTTCTCTATAATGTTTTCTGTGCTGGTGTGTGATTTCCTGTGCTGTTTGTAGCCTCCCTTATGGCTATGTTCACATGATGTACTGCGACATGTACAGTACGCGCTGCAGTACATCGTGCCTTTCGGGAGCTCGCGCTAATACGCGCGTACTCCCACGGTGCGTTGACATTCATTATGCGGCGAACTGCGTGCCGAAATTACCCCATGTGAACATACCCTATCTGTAGACAAGCAGCAACATTTCCTGTTTGAAAGCGTTTTTCCTTTGCTCTGTAAAACTAAAAGCCCGGGGATCCTGTTTAGTGTTTTTTCTATCTTACTCCCTCAAAATCTCGGTCTCAGTGCATACCCCTTGTTTCCTTTCTCATGTTGAAAGCACTGGGAGGCAGGAACAAAGAGGTGTTTTTTCATAGGCTGCAAACCCCTTTGGCCACTTGGGCTCTACACAGAGCTGTTCCCTTTGGAGACACACATAAGTACGTAGTTTCCTGACATCAAATTGCTGGCGTAGAACTGCATGAAGCCCACAAAATATGTAATTGAAATACTAAATACAATAGATATTATTTTGAAAATACTTTTTTTCTACTAGAAAACGCCTTTTATAGGTTTGCCCAGGTTACATTTTTTATATTCTTAAGCAACAGTTGCACTAACAAAATTAAAAAACCTTGCACTTGCCACTTTTTCTGCATTGCAGCTGCTGCTGGTGTCTCCCGATCTCCTGTTTACATCCAGTTCTTAAAGGGGTTTTGCCAGGACGTGCCTTATCTGCTAAGAAGCAAATGTAAACAAAGCCAGCTGAGCTGAGAGAGCGAGAGACACAGCCAGAGCACAGAGCCATGCATAAGGGATCGTGTGAAATGTTCACTCAAATGATCAAACTACAACTAGTGGATTCTGTATACAAAAGACAACACCTTTTCTCCACAGCAGCTTGAAAGCTTCTTCATGTTCCCTGTCATCAGATAAAGCAGGGATCTACTCAGATAATCACATTACAACTAGTGGATTCTGTATACAAAAGAAAACATATTTCTACCCGGTGCCTTGAAAGCTACTTCAGCTCCCTTTCATCAGATAGAAGTGTTCTCCTGCACAAGCCCCGCCAGCAGCTCTTGTCAGGTCGATCTAATGGAAGCTTTTAAGTAACTAAGGGCAGGTAAGGCAGCCCGTAGCTCTCTCAGGCTGCAATTTTTGTAATCACATATATTTAGAAAAGTGATTAAATGCCCATTTTGGAGGATCCCACGTCAACATTACATCGTGGCAAAACCCCTTTAAGGCCTGCTTGTGTTCAGTGCAGCCAACCAGTGGCTGCAGCAGTCATATGCCCTTGGTTTGACATCATTGCTCCTGAGCTGTTCATTTCTGAGCAGTGACATGAAGATATTGACTGAAGTGATCATATGTCCCTCCCAGGCTACCACCTCTGCCATTCTGTAGCTCCCCAAGATCTGCTCCTCTATACTTCCTGTGCCAAGTGCCATCCATTAGTAGAGGTTCACACTTCATAGTGAGTAAATGGAGCGCAAATCCAATCGCCACCCTCCACAACACAATCCCTGCGTGCCATTCAGTTTCAATAACAGTTGGGGGATTAATGAAGGCCCTCAGATCTTTCACTGCTATACTTGTATTACACCCTGCTGTGAAATGATTATATACTGCAGTACTTTTTTTATGTGTATTTTGATACGTAAAATGTGCATTTTACGCATGTTTTATGCACCTAAATTGTCACGTTGTTTACTGTGTGAGAAAAAAAACACACCATTGGGCGTACTTTTAAGCAATGCGTGTCGCGGAAAGATAAAAAAGTTCTAGTCACTTCTTAGTGCGTAAACACGTTTTAAATGTGTCATTTTGCAATGGAGAGTAAATTTTTGTTCCATGTGTAAATAATGTGTTTTTTAATGCATAAATATCTCAAAAAGCAGAAAAAATTAACTAAAAAAGCATGAAAAATTAAATTACGCTCATTTTTTCATTTCAAAGTGCACATATTTTTTAGCATCTTTTTCTACAGCATGTGAAGCCAGCTATAGACCCTGGTTAGTTAGTGACACCTGCAATCTGTCGCTAAACTTTTGAGGGTCCCACAAGTTGCTAACAGCTACTACCTCGATTGTTGGTTGTCACCCAGAGTTACCAGGAACTAGTGTCGAATTAGTGATGATTTAAATTGAAAAAAAGTGTTGAATTAGTCGTGATATTTTGTTACATTCAGACTTGGGGATGAGGTTATAGAGAGGCACACTATTACCGAAGGCTTGAACTGGACTACATGAGAGCAGGGGAAGTTACAGGGCAGGCCTGGGACTGCTTTTTATGGAGAAAGGCAGATAGAGTAAGAGTCATGTACATGTACATAAGATGTAAGGTGGGCCCAAGAATCAACCCCACTGGTTGGCCCAACATTGACCAGACCATGGCAGAACAGTACACATGGATTGTGATTTTACCATGATTGTGGCTAAAACAGCAGTAATATTGTAGTCACCTTAAAACCCCAGCAAAGACTGCAGCAACATATGATATAAATTGGTTCCAGGACTACCATTGTATGTCGAAACCATTGTATGTTGATGCCCTAATGCTATGGAAAACTGGGAATTGTTTCTGAGGCTCCAAAATGTGATCCCCAGCAAAATGAAGATGAAAGAAAGGAGCTTCTTTGGGCCTCGTACTTCATACACAATGGGATAGATGTATCAATTGTGTCTAACTCTAAGGCTATGTTCACACGGCTTATTTCAGGGTGTATTTGCTGACGTAATTACATCCGCAAATAGGTCCCGAAATACGATTCAAATACGTGTCACAAAGTGTGGCATGTATTTCGCGTCGTAAATACATTCCCCATTCTTTACTATGGGGATTTACGTCGCGAAATACACCTCAATAAGTGATAGGGGACTACATTTTACGATCGTATTTACATGGCGAAAATACGTCGCGGAAATACGCCTCGTGTGAACGACGAGGCGTATTTTACATTGGAATACATTTGAAATGTATTTCGGGACGTATTTGCGGACGTAATTACGTCCGCAAATACACCCCGAAATAAGCCGTGTGAACATAGCCTAAGGGTCCGTCCCCACGGCAGGTTTTTTTTTGACGGAATTTCATACGGTTTGTGGATTTGGAAACCGTCTGAAAACCGACAAGCAACCATCCCCATAGACTTTAATAGAAAATCCACCCAGTAGTTTACACTGAGCGGATTTTCAGCTGTACAGATTTCTAACCAGCGGCATTCTGAAAAACTCGGAACATGCACAATCTTCCATCTGGTTTTTGGGCGGAAGGTGTACTATTCAATGGTTAAGGTGGACGGGTGAATCCGCAACCTACGGACAGATCCGTTCCCTGAAACCATTGAAAAGATAGTAAAATACCGGCCGGATTCTTAATCAGTATCCGACCAGTATTTTGTCACTGCCATGTGGCCATAGCCTAAGGCCTCGTTCAGACGGCTTATTCTGGGACTGATTGGAGCCATACTGTGCGGCGTATTTGCGCTGCAGTACGGCTCCAATCCGTTCCAGTAACTACGGTAATCCACAGTTCTCATAGAGAACTATGGATTCCGTCTCTTCTCGCCGCTTGGCAAATCCGCCGCGGGGAGAGAAAGTGACATTAACATTATTTACGGCGTGTACGCGCCGTGAATAATGAGTGTCTATGGGGCCGGCGAGCTGCCGGCCCCCCTCCCCGCCCCCAGTGCGGGGCTGCCGGCGTACTTGCGGGGCGAAATCCAGCACCGCAATTACGCCGGCAATAAGCCGTGTGAACATTGCCTAAGACAGTTTTAGGGTAGACTAGACAGTCTTACAATGCGTCACATTTATCATAGTGTTCATAAATCTGACCTTACGCCATTTTAAAGTTGGCTTACTGCATAACACTAACTACGCCAAGGCGCATTTTCTGGTGCACATTAAGCCATGACTCTTTTCTGGTGAAACCACACTCCTTTTGTCGAGACCACACCCTTTTTGTTGGACAAGGCGCAGAAGTGTCTAGAAAAATAAAATAAATATGGTGCAAAGTAGGTACAACATTATTTTTACCACAAATTGTGCCAGAATTCTGGCGCAGCAACTTTCATACATCTGGGCCAATGTACCATACAAAAAGAAAATGGGGCCCTCACTTAGGGCCACATCGATGAAAACTTTCTACGTCTAAGACTTTCTTTGTTGCCCGTAGCAACCAATAAGAGCTCACCTTTCATTTCATATAGGGCTCTGAAAAAATTAAAGGGGAGCTATGATTGATTGCTATAGGGCTCTGGAAAAATGAAAGGGGAGCTATGATTGGTTGCTATGGGCAACAAAGAAAGTCTTACACCTAGACAGTTTTCATACATGTCTCCCTTGGTTTTCAAAGGAGCCACTCATCCTGGCCCATGTAAAGAGCAGTACAGGACATGTAGTACCGCACTGTATTGTAGAGAGGCGCTACTAGACCGCCAATCACTGCATGCTATATGAATACAGGAGTTTTCCAAGAAAAGTATTCATGATAATTAGCTGGATAAGTGTCCTGGATATTGCATCTACCGACCAGTCTCTAACCTTCCCTTTATCTCTAAAATCCTGGAACACTTGGTCTACTCTCGACTAATCCGCTATCTCTCTGCTAACTCTCTTCTTGACCCTCTGCAATCAGGTTTCCGCACCCTACACTCCACAGAAACTGCTCTAGCTAAAGTCTCCAATGATCTCCTCACGGCTAAATCTCAGGGCAAATACTCATTGCTGCTTCTTCTGGATCTCTCTACAGCGTTTGACATTGTGGATCACCACCTTCTGCTCAGCATGCTCCAGGCCATTGGTCTCCAGGACACCGCTCTCTTTTGGTTCTCTTCCTACCTCTCTGACCGCTCCTTCAGTGTCTCATTTTCCAGTTCTACCTCCTCTCCTCTTCCTCTTGCTGTTGGGGTTCCTCAGGGATCCGTTCTTGGTCCTCTCCTTTTTTCACTCTACACATCCCCCATTGGACAAACCATCAGCAGATTTGGCTTCCAGTACCATCTCTATGCTGATGACACCCAATTATACACCGCCTCCCGAGACATCACTCCTGCCCTGCTACAAAACACCAGTGACTGTCTGTCCGCTGTCTCTGACATGCCCTCTCTCCATCTGAAAATAAACCTCACTAAAACTGAACTTCTTGTCTTTCTGCCATCTTCTAACCAACCTCACTCTGCTATTTCTGTCTCAGTGAGTGGCACCACCATAACACCTAGGCAACAGGCCAGCTGTCTTGGGGTTATACTAGATTCTGATCTGTCTTTCACCCCTTATATCCAATCCCTTGCCCGTTCCTGTCACCTGCACCTCAAGAACATCTCCAGAATCCGTCCTTTTCTCTCTGTGGAAACAGCTCAAACTCTCATTGTGGCTCTTATTCTTTCTCGTCTTGACTACTGTAACTCCTTGCTTGTCATTCTCCCTCTCTGCAAACTCTCCCCTCTTCAATCTGTCCTGAATGCAGAAGCCAGGCTCACCTTTCTTTCCAGCCGCTATACTGATGCCTCTACCCTGTGTCAGTCACTGCAATGGTTGCCCATCCAGTACAGAATACAACATAAACTCATCACTCTCACCCATAAAGCTCTCCACAGTGCTGCACCCCTCTACATCTCCTCCCTCATCTCTGTCTACCACCCTACCCGGTCTCTCCGCTCTGCTGATGATATCAGATTACATTCCTCAATCATCCAAACCTCCAATGCCCGTCTCAAAGATTTCATACGTGCTGCACCAATTCTCTGGAACATGCTACCGTGGGTGATCAGGCATACTCACAACCCTCACAGTTTTAAGAGGGCCCTGAGAACACATCTTCTCAGTCTGGCATACCAAGATCCCTAATTGCTAACTCCTACCTGCTATCACACTCATTTGTCCCTTCCAACACTAGGGCACTCACAGGCACTTATCTGTATATAGATGTACTGTCAGGGTGGCAGGGTCACCCAACTTTTATGTAAACCACCTCCTATTTATGTCACATGGTAAACTGAGCACTTCTTAACCCTTTGTCTCCCCCATACACCACAACAGATTGGAAGTAGAGATGGGCGAATCGATTCTAACGAAGTGGAATTCGTTAAGAATTTCAGGAAAACTTCGGTTCTGAACGAAGTTGAAGTTTGGGGAACTCGGGTGAATGAAGTGTGCTTTTGATTGCTAAAATGACTGCGAGCACATGGCGTTACATGGGGCAAAGCACTCTGGGAGGAAGAAGGGCATAGCCTGCATGACAGGTGCAGAGATGAAGCCAATCAGGGACCAGCGGGAGTCTGTGACGTCACCGCACTATCTAAGTCCGGGCGCGACGCTGGCAGCTCACACTCCTCTCACTGTACTGATCAGGGAAGGTGCTGCCGCAGCTGATTGTTACTGAAGAACTGATTTTTATACAGCGATTTTTTGGGGGGTGTTCACAGCTTGTCCAGAGACTGCTTCTCTTAATGTTCTATTTCAGATTTTTTGGTGTATTGAATCTGAAGTCCAGTGCATATTCATGTTAATGCGATCTGCTCACAGCACATTGAATATCCAAGGGGCATCTAAGCCAGTTCCTGTTATATTCATTTAAAGAAACAGCGTTTTTATAATACAAATACCACTTCATTTTTGGCTGCTCAATTCTTTTGCGCAATTTACATCCAGGGGTTAATTAAGTGTTGTTCTGCTGCTGTTGTGACTCCAAGAAACCGTCTTTTTAACCGCCAAAAAATACAATTTTCCTGTAGCATAATTCACAAGCGAAGGTTAATTACAATTTTTTCTCTTGTTGTGTAGCGTAGAAAACACGAAATGTACACGCAAAAGCATTGTTTCGGTGCTCAATTCTTTTGCGCATTTTCACCCGGGGTTAATTTAAGCATTGTTGGGCTGCTGTTGTGATCCAAGAAACCGTCTTTTTCACCCCCAAAAAAATTTACTTTTTCCTGTAGCATAATTCACAAGCAAGGTTAATTAAAATTTTTTCTCTTGTTGTGTAGGTAGAAAACAGCAATTGAAACACGTACAAAGCTGTATTTCCGGTGCTAAATTCTTTTGCGCAATTTAATCCAGGGTTAAATTAGCGTTGTTCTGCGTTGTACTCAGTAAAAAAATTTGTTTTTTCACCGCCACAAAAGAAAATTCTGTAGCATAACAATCCAAAGGTTAATTAGCCTGTTTGTGTTTTATATTCTAAAATCACAAGTTTTTAAACGGCACATCAAGTAAATTTTTCCTGCCCTTTGTGGAGGGCAATTTATATCCGGGGGTTCCCCAACTTTTATGGGTTCATTTGGAGTCAAATACGGGGTGTGTATTTTCATATACAGAATTTTATCAAACCGTGTCTGTACATTTTTGAACAACAGTAGTCAGCAGAGAGGGGGGCAGGTCTTCACCTGCGAGTGGCAGAGGCACAAACATTCCCGTAGAGGTCGCAAACACAGCAAGGGGGCGTCGCCAGGGTCCTGGGGAGGCCACAAACTGCCCCTTTCTCTAGCGCCCCTGTACTGACAGCAACCCCAAGGTTCTTGATTGGGTTTACTAGGGATCCACTTCCCCCCAGATGAAAGACAACCCCCGCCAAAAGTCGGTGGGAACATCGGGCACAACCCTTAGTTGGCTGGCCCCGGGGTGGGTCAGGGCCCCCACCTGTCCCAACCCACCCTTTTCCATCCCGGGTTCCCCCAGCCAGAGATTACTAGGGGTCTGGGTCAGCGCCCTTATAGCGAGGATGAACAATTTGAGGGGGAGCGCAGCTATTGGCAGGAAGAAATGGGGCCAATCCCCTGCTTCTTGAAGTAGGCGGAAAGTTAGATTTTGAGAGTGGAGGGGGAGGTCATGTTGTGAGGGGTCACCCTCGCTTTTCCGGGGACGGGGGATGAGGCCAGCAGTGAGATGAAACAAAATAGAAGATGATGTAGCGACCGCACTTGGGAGCCGGGGTGGGAAGGGTTTTCATCGTCAGGAGAAGAGGGGCGTCGCTTGCGGTGGAGGCGCAGCCAGCAAGTGGGTGTCCCCGGAGTCAGCAGGATAGCGCTGTGAGGTCGGGAGCCAAGCGGCCAGGGGTAAAAAAACCGTTCGCAGGCCCAAAAAGTAGCGGACAGGGGGTAGCGGGGCAGCGGCGGCAGTAGTCCACTCAGTGCAGAGTTTTGGGCGGAAAAATCCGTACTCGGCGGTGTGGAGTTTTTGCAAAGGGGCACGGAGGACCCAATGGGTTTTTGTAGAATCGTGCGAAGTGAAGCAGGGCCGGGAGTAAGTTGGCCCACGGCCCTGCGTCAACACATGCCGTCCCCAACCCGGGGGCCCTGGGAGAAACGTGGCTCAATGTGGGGCCCACCCCTGCGCCGGCAACGCAGCAGGCCAGTGGCCGCATCCCATCGCAGCCGTAAAGGCTCCACCCCCTCTGCAAAGGGAGCTGTTTTCTTTGCATCATCTCCCGGTAAAAGATGTCTGCTCTCTCTCATGGCGCCAGCAGTCGTTCAGCGACGCGGATTGCAAAGAGAAAAACAGTATGCGTCCAACCCATCCTAAGGTGCAGAGCTGCCCGTGCTCCTGTCAAGTTGTTGGTACTGCAGTCCCCCCCTTTTCCAAAAATGGTGGATCTGCACCATTCAGAGAACTAAGGGCCCTTGTGCCGACCCGAGATGGAGGTTCCAAAGCCGTAATTTCTTTTCCAAAAAAGGCAAAGTACAGCACTTATAAATTATGTAGAACAAAAGGGTGGGCCAGCCTTAAACTTATCGGGTTTTTTCCAAGGGGCACGGCAGGCGAGTCTGGAGTGTAAAAACGGTAGGGCCGTAATGTCCTTTACGGCCCCCTGGGTGATGTGCTTCCGGCCCAGGGACACCAAACTTGGACGGAGACGCGCTTTCCTCCACGTTGTAAATGCTGCTCCGGCCAATGTCGCCCCCTCCTCCTCCACCCCACCAATTGCCTCCCAATACTGTCCATCATACCAAGTGTAGGCCCCAGCGGTTCCACGCAGTTCTACACCGGGGTTGCCTCGGGAACGAAGTACACAGGGGGGGAAATGCCCGGGCATGCAGAAGAAATCGATGTGGCTTTTTCCGGCCCCCGCAAATCGGAACCAGGTGCGGGGGCAATGGAGGAAAGGGTGTCCCCCGCTGCCCCCGAGGGGGGAAAGGTCCATGCCCCTGCATGGGCCGTGTTCAATCTGGTTGTGAAAGGTTCCGAAAAAATTTCCCCCGATCTTCAGCAGATTCTGAAAATGGCCAGAAACTGTGCCTGCCCTTTATCCATTAGTACAAAAAAAGCCCAGGAAACACCCCTCCTCGATGCTTGCAGCGGCCTAGAAACGGCCCTCCCCCAACCACACTCTGAATATGCACAGAGGTTTCCACCCGTTGCAAAATTCCAGCCTTGCAAATGTTTGGAACCGACTGATTATGAACAGAGAATAGGCCATTAACGATTTTTTAATGATCCAGCAGACAGAAGTACTCCCCTGGTGTAACTTTGTTGTCAGCCAGTGCAGCTCATGCGTGACCACCTGACGTTTAGTTGAGGCCCAATTGAGGGTGATGGCGAGTTATTTTGTCAGTCGCCAGGACTACCGGGGATGAATAACGTCATTCCACTGCTTAATTGCCTGGTAACAGATCGCTGAAAAATCTGTCTGGGCAGGGACTGGAGACGTGCGCCGATACATCTCGTGGCACATGAAGGTCCGCGGTGAGGCGATGTAATGGAGGAAGAGGAGGAGGAGGGAATTGGCAGCAGAAGCAATTGTCTGGTGAAATGAGTGGTATTTTCTACCAGGTGACAAGAGAAGGATGGCATCAGGAGCAGCTGGAGAGGTGGATGGAGATGAGGATAGACGAAGGCAGATGGATCCCAAAGCTCCGTGAAAAGTATATCAGTGGATATGGTATGGCAGGCAGACCCTCGGAGTCCCTTCGTGCAGATGGCTCCGCAGCATGCTTATTTGCTAGGGCTAGTGAACAGATCCCCGCATAACGCAATAGTCAGCATCCGCGCCAAGGAGGATGACTTCTGGCTCTCCCACTCATATTGGACCCTCGCTTACGGTCCAAATAATGGAGACCTTTTTCCCAGCTATTGAGAGGGAGGACAAACTCTAATACTATGAGGGAAATCCTTCCGTTCAATCAGTTCGCGCCGTAGCCTATAAGTGCGCATCGTACCACTCCTCTGAAAGGTCCTGACAGGGGGGTTAACCTCAATGGCCATCAGTTATACTACTGCCGAGGGGCTGCCAGGGGGTAAGGTCGGGAGGGTACGGTGGTTAGGAGAAGTACAAGACTCCAGTCATCAGCAAGTACGCTAAGTCTGGAGTCACTGCCCAATAGAAGCTTCCTTCCATCCCGGCCTACGTGTCGAGAGGGACACAGTCATCTGCCAGCAGACAGGACCTGGAGCACGACCCACCAGTCCCTGAACCAACAGGTGGTTGACCTACTTGGGTCAGCACTCTGCCACCTAGTTAGAAAGATCCGGGGACTACTGGGCAGCAACAACTCTTGGAACCTATGTGTGGCAGCAAACGCTTGCGACGTTTGCACGTGGACAAGAAGTAGCATGTCTCCATGACCCCCCCGGCACAAGTAGTGTGGCATCAGAGGGCACACACCCGAGGTTGCTGCTGCGGCCCAAGGGGGCTTCACGTTATAACACAAAGCACCGAGAACCCAGCTTGCTGATTATATCAGTATGATTGCCGCCACCCCCCCACATGGGTCGCCTTAAGGGCATAACCCCAGATGCGATCTACCTACTCCACCTACGGACCATACTGTGTGAACGATTGTCCTTTGTCAGAGAATCCAGGGCGTGGGTAAATCGGCCAGGATTCTCCACACACCAATGTACTTTGGCGTCAGATTTACATCAGCCAGGACGCCCTTACCCAAACATTGTGGAGAAATGAGTCCGGTTCTAAACTACCTGCCTCAGCCACTATTCTGATGCCGGCACCCCCCCTGATGCCACACATCTGCTGCCATTTCCCCCACGCCCCAACCATTTCCAGGGGACTGGTATTCCCACCCACCCCCCACTCGTCATTGTGCCACGTCTGCCCTCACGCTGCTGCTCGGCTGCTCCCCGTGACCCCCCAACCTGTCAGGGTCCACTGCTGACCTCTAGTGCTGCAGGCCCTCCCCCTTGTCATTGTGCCCTGCCTGACCCTTACTGCTGCCGCCGGACCTCCCTCCAGTCTTGGGCCCACTCTGCGGCCTGGTACTTTTTTTCCACTTCCAGAATGTCATTGTGCCCTGTCGACTCATGCTGCTGTGGCTGCCGCCGTCACCCCCCAAACTCTGTCACTGAGTTCCCACCTGAGCTCTCCTTGTTTTTTTCCAGCTTTTTTGGGGCATGATTTATCGGGCTCATTTCCGCTTCATTTTTTGGTCATTTTGCCTCTTAAGTGCCCGGGGAATTTTTATAGTAAAAGCGATTCTAAGAGCGGCGCATTCATATGCTTGTCATACTAAAAACAACTTGTATGAAGAAAAACAAGTCCTCTGCAAATTTTAAGCGGAAAACATTCTACGCCCCCTGCAGGTCTGTGCCCGGGAAAATAGCTTTTTTTAACGTGATTCCCCCAAGTAATGGGAGGAAGTTATTTTTTGCCGAGAATTCGGCAAGTGAACGAAAAAATTTTGGAAATTGCCCATCTCTAATTGAAAGCTTCGGAGCAGGGTCCTCACATTGTGTCTCATCTGAAAGTTCTTTTAATGTGTAATGTCTGTATGTTTACCCTCTATATTGTAAAGTGCTGCGGAATATGTTGCAGCTATATAAATAAAGATTATTATTATTATCTTGAAACCATCCTCAACATACAATGTCCAAGGAAGGAGGATTGTATTTTGAAAATGATGGGTCTTATGTATGAAAACTGTCAGGTAAAACGTCTTTGTTGCCTATAGCAACCAATAGAGCTCACCTTCATTTCATATGTGCTTGATTGGTTGCTATGGGAACAAGGACAGTCATATGCTGCTTTTAAACTAAGGCCTTTGTATCCTGTGGCCATTGTAACTTGAGGGACTAATGTACTGATTTCTGTGCATTGATGGGTGTTGGGGTACTGCTTCCCATCTTCTTTATTATCTTTCTTGTACTCACATAGATTGAGGATGAAGCTTGGTAGCGCTTTGTATCTGCGCGTGTATTGTATACATTATACCGGCAGAACATTGCTGTATAAACAAAATTAGCTTCATTTAGCTATAATAAAGGCTAGACATTACCCCCAAACCACCAAAAATATTAAGTCATGTAAACAAGCCAGTACCCCCAAGTTAAAACACATCAAGCTCCCTTTCCAGCCCGGCACTTACTCACACAATCCCCAGCACATGTTCACAAAGGTAACGCGAATTTCTAACGGGAGGGAGGGATGGATTCTGAAGGAAAGGGACAGAAAAAAAAAGAAAAGAGAAAGAAATGTGATGATAATGGCAATGAAGAGAAGAAAGATGAGCAGGGAGCTGGGCATACAGGAGAAAGTGCTGGAAAGGGAGAAGGGACATTATTTAACCCCTTAAGCCCCCGGTCGAAAAGGCCTTTAAAAGGGTTGTCTCACGCATTGTTCATTTACCTAGTCCTGTTTTCTTGTTTATTTTGAAACAAGGGGGTGTTTTCTGGCTTCCACAGGTGCAGTAGAAAGCCAGGGCTGTGCTATAGCAACCCGTGCTGAAACCTATTGGGAGAGATCAAAAAGGTCTGTAGTATAGCGACCTGAGGAGCTGACACCCATACAAGGGGGGTATCTAGGATAGGTAGGACACTGTTAATGGACAATATTGTAAAGTGACTTGTTTTTGCAAGATCTTTTAAATATAAAACAATTTTGTAGCGGACAACCCCTTTAAAAGACCCTTACGTTTTTTTTTTACATTTTTCCTCCGTACATTTTCACAGTCATAACTTTCTTTTTTTTTAAGCCCGTTTTTATGAGGATTGTTTTTTTGCAGGAGAAGTTGCATTTTTCAAATAATTTACAAATAAATTACTGCAGAATTTAAAAAAAATGTTGTTTTTTTTTTTTAATTTTTTTTACACCATTCACATTTTAAACTAAATAACCGGTTAGATGAATTCTACAGGTTATTCCGCCAAATTTGTACCCAATTGTTAGGTTTTTTATGTATAATGTATGCAAAATTATTTTTAAAATAATTTTTTTTCTACACTTTTTTACTTTTTTTTAATCCCATTAAGAAATAACTAACACCTTTTTTTTTACATTTAATTATTCATGTATAAATATTCATGTATGCTAATACATCACCCTCTGTTTAAAACTGAAAAGGCAGCAGTAGGGCGCAATACTTTTCCCCACGCAGGCTTCCATACAACGCCTTGGGGCTACTCTAGGTCCCGGGGTACTTACAGAGTTCCCTAGGGCCCCTCGGGGGCACTGGGGCAGGGAAATGCCTTTTGATTATGCCGCAGACACAGACTGTGGCAATCAAAGGGTTAAGCCCCAGGGTTCGGAGGCATCCTGCACCTCACAATGCCTTTTGGAAATTTAGGAACCCGAAAAATATTTAACTACATTTTGTTCTTTGCATAGCTGGGCGTGGGACCGCAAAACCCCCTTTATGAACCAATTCCCGGAGTCCGCAAAAGAAAACCCCACCCCCCACCTCTATAGTCAGTGGGCAGTGTCATTTGGGGATTACACCACATTGTGAGCGAAAAATACAGGGAAAGGTAAATAAAATAAATTTTTAAAAAACCTTGCTGTTTTTGATTTTCTTCATTTCAGGTGAGGCATACTTTTCTGCTTTCCCCCAGGGTACCGCCACCCCTTTCCCCCTGCATCCCTGTTTGGGATGGTATCATCGCCCTCTGCTGTGTCTTGGTTTTTGGGGGGGGGGGTTTTCTGACAAACTTTAACCCTTTGGAGCTCTGTAGCCATGTGACCCTGCTGTTAAAACCTTTCCCTCTAACAGAATTGATTAGTAATAGCAGAGCAGATATGACAATCCCTGCTGTAGAACCTCCCACAGCCTGAAGAGGAAGTCGGAGCCTGAAGCTGGCTGTGAGGAGCATGTTCTATGGAATAGACTCATTGGAAAACCCCTTTAGTTTTGGTACCCATCTCAAATATTTATGGCATATCAATTTAGAGTCTTCACCTATCTCTAGCAAAAGGTCAAACAAACCCTACTTCTATGTGACGTGAATGGGAGTTAAGAAAACAGCAAAGCTTGCGGTGTTACAATGTTTCTGTAAATCCCATTCACTCCTATGAGAGTTACAGAAATTACAAAGAACAGCCCGTTCGGCTTCTTCTGTAAACCTGGCTACATTCTGATAGGTATTCCTGAGATGGGAATGTCTGACATGGGAATACCCCTTTAAACCCTAGAGCACCATCACGTAATTGTATGTCATGGCAACACTAGGGATATATGGAGCAGGGGCATGCACTGATCCAGCTGTATACACAGCGGGTGCCAGCTGTTAGTTTCAATTGACACCTGCAGTGGCCGGGATGGGAATCTTATCTATTAGGATGCGGTGTAGCTAATCACCCTCTTTTGTCCCTTCTCCCCTGCAAGAAGATTATGGCGTGCCATTCCTTTGCCAAACCAGTTAGAGGCCTAATGATGAGGATATTATTGAGCTTCTGTTACATAATAAAAGGTCACTACAATGCCTACGTACGGCAGTCGCATGATCAAGACCCATCGAGCGACTAAAAATTATTAGCTTTAAAAAAATGTAAAGAAATGGTAAAAAAAACATTAAAAATGTAAGAAAAATCCTATTACCATTTTAAAAAATAAACCATTCCAAAATTTTATATAATTGGTATCGCAGCATTTATAAAAGTTCAGTATAAGTCCTACTTTAATATCATTACAATTTACACCAGAATTGCCGTTCTCTGGTCATTTTTCCTCTAAATTACCAAAAAGTTGCATATGTCCCAAACTGGTATCAATAAAACTACGCTCCATCCCTCACATAGGTCCAATGGCGGAAAAATTAAAAAGTTATTGGTCTCACAAAGTAGAAATACAAAACAAATTGCATTTTTCTTTTCAAAAAAAGTTTTTAAGTAGTAAAATGGATTTCAAACTATAAAATTGGTATTGTTAGAATTGCACCGACCTGCAGTATAGAAATGACAGGATGTTTATTATGCATTATGAACTCAGTAAAAACAACCTCTCCAAAAAGATTGTGCAATTGCATTTTCATGACCTGCTGTGGTGTCCATTTTTGACAAGAGACAACAGGATGTGCAACCAGGTTGTTATCACCTTTCATTTAGCTTCTTTGTAAATTGTCACTTTGCTGTTGACTGAGCACAATGACAAAATCACAATTGATTATTAGATTCTAAATCATATAGGCTGTAGCGGAACTAGACCCCTAAACAGAACAAGGCAGGTGTGAACAATGCTATGCCTGAATGTGGGGTAACTGTGGCTGCTCCTGCACTAAGATTACATCTGCAGTGTATGTCAGGGTGATTTTTTTGGCATATACCTCTAATATGTACCACTGATCTCACCAGTCCTCCAATGTAAGGCTTGGTTCACATCTGCGTCGGAGGTTCCATTAGGAACCTCCGTCGCTAAGGTGAAAATGGAAGCCATGGGTTCCGTCTCACAAGTGATACCCACGGCACTCCCTATTAATTACAATGGGTCTGTCTGGTTTCCACTGCGGTGTCTGACGTTTAGATGGAAAAAATAGCGCAGGTTGCTGCGCTATTTGTTCCGCTATACCAGACGAACATGATATATTTGAACCAAGCCTTAAAAAACAAAAACGTACACTATGTATTTTACGTTTTGACTACTATTCTATATAGCAAAGAAAAAAGTAACAGTATACCATTTGCCTCCATTGTCTGAGCAGAGGCCTATAAATATTTTTAACAAATACGCTGGGAGCTTTCTCAGTACTAATGTCAAACACACACTAAGGAGTGTCAACACATCTTAACTGGTACCGGTGGCTGGCACCAAAGCTGTTACAGTAATAACGTAGCACGGTGGATGGCACTGTATTTGGAAGCATGGTGGTTGGCACTGTATTTGAAAGCATTGTGGGTGCCAATATATTTGGTGGCATAGTAGTTGGCACTGTATTCAGAAGCATGGTAACTAGCACTGCATTTGGAAGCATGGTAACTGGCACTGTATTTGGTAGCATGTTGGTTGGCACTCTATTCAGATGCATGGTAGCTGGCACTGCATTTGGAAGAATGGCGGTTGGCACTGTATTCAGAAGCATTGTAACTAGCACTGCATTTGGAAGCAAGGTGGTTGGCACTCTATTTGGAAGCATGGTGACTGGCACTGTATTTGGTAGCATGTTGGTTGGCACTCTATTTGGAAGCATGGTAGCTGGCACTGTATTTGGAAGAATGGCGGTTGGCACTGTATTTAGAAGCGTAGCAGTTGTCTGTATTTGGACGCATGATGCTTGGCACTGTAATAAGAAGCATGGTGGTTGGCACTGTATTTGGGAGCATGGTAATTGGTGCTATATTTGAAAGCATAATGGGTGGCACTGTATTTAGAAGCATGGTAACTGGCACTGTATTTGGAAGCATGGTGGATGACATTGTATTTGTACGTATGGTAGCTGGCATTGTACAGTGGTCCCTCAAGTTACAATTGTCTCAGAATACAATATTTTCAACATACAATGGTCTTTCCTGGGACATGGTAGGTTGAGTGTGATTTTCAGATACAATGTCGCAGACACTGCCAATCAGTGGCTCATGTGATTGACTGAAAGATCCAATCAATTATGATGAACATTTAACTTGTATATATCTGTATTAGTGAAGAAAATGCAGTGATTGATGGTCTAGTAGCGTCTCGATCCAGTACCATGCGGTACTACATGTCCTGTACTACTCTCTACATGTATTAGTGAAGTACATGCAGTGACTGGCGATCTAGTAGCGCCTCTCTACAGTACCGTGGGGTACTACATGTCCTGTACTACTCTCTACATGTATTAGTGAAGTACATGCAGTGACTGGCGATCTAGTAGCGCCTCTCTACAGTACCGTACTACATGTCCTGTACTGCTCTTTACATGTTCCAGGATAAGCGGCTCCTTTTGGCACCAGGTAAGGGCCCCATTTCTATTCCACTTTCTTTCATCTTCCTTTTGCATTATGCTGGGGTTTACTTTTGGGCTTCGGAACCAATTACTCGTTGTCCATAACGTTACAACGTCAACATAGAGTGGTTTAACATACAATGGCCATCCCAGATCCAATTGATATTGTATGTTGACGGACCATTGTATCTGGAGGCACAGTGGCTGACTCTGTATTTGGAGGCACAATTGTTGGCACTGTATCTGGAGGCACAAGGGTTGGCACTGTATTTGGAAGCACGGTGGCTGGCACAGTATTTGGAGGCATGGTGGCTGGCACTCTATTTGGAGGCACAGTAGTTGGCAATGTATTTGGAAGCATGGTGATTGGCACTGTATTTGCGAGCACGAAGGTTGACACTGTATTTGAAGGCACAGGGGTTGGCACTGTATTTGGAGGCATGAGGGCTGGCATTGTATTAAAGACACGATAGCTGGCACTGTATTTGGAGACACAGTGGCTGAAACTGTATTTTGAACATAGAGGCAATCTCTTGACGTCAATCTTGTCTTTACTGGAGGGAGATACTGACTGGCAGGGCTATCTTTCTAATGCACCCATACTTTGCCCACAGTACATTCTCACAGTAGACATCCCTACATAAAGTACATACTCTCATGATAGCTGTACTGTAAACCTTACATGCCTTGTGTATTCTGACAATAGTACAGTACAGACATAAAACGTGTCTTATTTAACCTGGATTTTGTAATGGAGCGCTCCATCCTCCTTTGCCGATGTGTTGTACACATGGGGTTATTTTGCACTTTGTCCTTTGCTGGATGAAGCTCAGACCAAGCAACTGTGGTCACAATGGGACTTCTCTTGGAACGTTTTATTTCAGCAGTGCACTGTGTAGGACTTCCTCGTCTTCTTTTCACACGGATGTGGGATGTCATTACGGTGCACTCCGGATGATACAGCTGCTCCATGAAGCTGCAGAATAAAGCACTGTATATCACAGACTCACCAAACTAGAGGTATGCAGCTCCTCAAGTCACCACCACTTTGCAGTAAGACATCATATATTCACAAATCGGACCCACCCATGTTGTGTCTGTATCGATCTCTATATAATACAAAGGGGGCCATTTGGTGCTGGAGGTCAGATCTGTGTTTCAGAAAGTAGAAAACTGATGCTCTGACCTTCAGCGCCCCCTGCTGTACAGACTAAAAGTGGAAGAACGAGCTCATTTTGCAAAAATACCATTATAAAGCAAGCTGCGCCATGTGGCATTCATTTCCATTCCCATAAGTTTTCTATAATAGTTCTGTGATGCCAACTTTCACTTTGAAACCTCATATCATAAAATCTGAATCACTTTTTCTTAAAGGCGTTGTCCTGCTCTTTTTTTAAAAATAAAATTGAGATAGTGATGCTGTAATAAAATAAAAAAATCTATATATGCTCACCTCTATTCAGACGTTGACGCTGGTCGCCATATTCCCAGACTGTTTGGTTCCAGCTCCTGAAGGTCCATCACCGATGTAGCCATCACGTGTAATTTCTGACATCATTGCTCGGAGCCGTTCAGTTCCTAACATTGACGTCAGGTTAAGGCACATGCTCACTTCAGCCAATCAGTGGTTGACAAATCGAGCAACATGATCAGGAAGGGAACAGAAGATCTGAAGGGAGGACAGGCAACTGTAGCACTAGAGTGGAGGCTGGTGGGGAGGTGTTCTATATTGCATTATAGCATCACTATTGCAAATTTATTTTTTAAAAAACAAAAGAGCAGGAAAACCCCTTTAACCTCTTACCACCGCAGCCAGTTCTGACCTTCTTGCAAGAGCCCCATTTTGTAAATATGGCATGTGTCACTTTATGTGGGAATAACTTTTTGATACTTTTACCTATTGATGTTATTCAGGGACTTTTTTCTTGTAACACATTGCGCTTTTAGTAATAAATATTGGTCCATAAAATCAGGGGCGTAACTAGAGAAGCCTGGGCCCATAGCAAACTTTGATTGGGACCCCCTCTTTCCCCCCTCGCCCGCCTGTCCGACCACGAACATTTACCGGGACATGCGGTTATTAGATAATACAAGGGGCAAATACCTCACCATAGATATCACCATCATACTGCTGCCAAACAAATCCCACTATACCAAGACCAACATTACCAATAACATTACTACATAAGGACCTGATTATACCGCCAGAACACAACCACAAATTACCACCACATAGTGACTGAATAATACCCCTACACTATTACTGATCAGTATACAAAGACCAATAGTCCCGCCATATAGTGATCATATAGTGATAGGTATAAGTGTGCACAGGTGTATATATTACGTCACATGATCGCACCACCCGCGCTGGGCACAGACTGCCCGAGAGCCGTGCTGCGAGGGAGCAAGAGACAGGTGATTTCTTATTTTACCTGCCCCCCAGCCTGCCTATATATGCCTCCAGCCTGCCTATATATACCCCCCTGCCTGCCTATATATGCCCCCTGCCTGCCTATATATGCCCCCTAGCCTGCCTATATATGCCCCCAGGAAGCCTATATATGCCTCCAGCCTGCCTATATATCCCCCCAGCCTGCCTATATATACCCCCTGCCTGCCTATATATACCCCTGCCTGCCTATATATGCCCCCTGCCTGCCTATATATCTCCCCAGCCTGCCTATATATACCCCCTGCCTGCATATATATACCCCCAGCCTGGCTATATATGCCTCAAGCCTGCCTATATATCCCCCAGCCTGCCTATATATGCCCCCTGCCTGCCTATATATCCCCCAATCTGCTTAAATAGCCCCCCAACCCGCCTTTATATGCCCCATGCCTGCCTATATATACCCCCTGCCTGCCTATATATGCCCCTGCCTGCCTATATATCCCCCAGCCTGCCTATATATACCCCCTGCCTGCCTACATATCCACCCCAGCCTGCCTATATATACACCCTGCCTACCTATATATGCCCCCTGGCTGCCTATATATACCCCCAGCCTGCCTATATATGCCTTCAGCCTGCCTATATATACCCCCCCTGACTGCCTATATATACCCCCCTGACTGCCTATATATGCCCCCAGCCTGCTATATATGCCCCCAAGCCTGCCTATATATGCCTCCAGCCTGCCCATATACCTATATATCCCCCCCCGGCCTGCCCATATATGCCCCCAGCCTGCCTATATATGCTCCCAGCCTGCCTATATATGCTCCCAGCCTGCCTATATATCCCCCCAGCCTGCCTATATATGCCCCCCAGCCTGCCTATATATACCCCCCAGCCTGCCTATATATGCCCCCAGCCTGCCTATATATACCCCCCTGCCTGCCTATATATACCCCCCCTGCCTGCCTATATATGCCCCCCTGCCTGCCTATATATGCCTCCAGCCTTCCTATATATGCCCCCTGCCTATGTATGCCCCCCTGCCTGCCTATCTATCCCCCCCAGCCTGCCTAAATATGCCCCTGCCTGCCTATATATGCCCCCCGCCTGCATATATATACCCCCCCGCCTGCCTTTATATCCCTCCAGCCTGCCTATATATCCCTCAAGCCTGCCTATATAGCCCCCCGGAGCCTGCCTATATAGCCCCCCGAAGCCTGCCTATATATCCCCTCTATGCCTGCCTATATAGCCCCCCCAGCCGCGTATATACCCTTTACATGCCAAATCTCCCGTTTTTGGCGGGTGGGGTCCCGCTATTTGGGGTCCCCTCCCCCTCCCGGGGGAGTTGGCATTCCTCCCGCCGCCTGCAGGCGGCGGGGTTCCTTTAAATTACCGCGGCGCAAGAGTACGCTGGTGCGCTACTCTTGTGCCGCCGACCGCTCCTACAGGCGGGTTGAAGCGGCCGCACGGCCGCTCACCCACCCGCGGTCTCACTGTGCGGGGAGGAGGGATCGCTCCCTCCTCCCTCCCTCCCTGTATGTACGGGGCCCGGGGTGTGCGCCGCACATACAGGTCAGCGGGGGCAGGGAAGTGAGCGCGGCTGCAGGGGAGTGACGCGCGGCTGGCTCCACTTCCCCCTGCGCCGCTGAAGAGATCGGGCAGGAGCTGGCCGCCTGCAGGAGCCTGGTAAGGTAAGTGGATTTTATTATTTTAATTTTTATTAGCTTTAGGGGGCCTTACCTGGCTAACAGAGAGGGCCCAAATACCTGGCAACAAAGGGGCACTACCTGGCAAACAAGGGGCATCTACCTGGCTAACAGATGGGGGAACTACCTGGCTAACAGATGGGCACTACCTGGCTAACAGATTGGGGGGACTACCTGGCTAACAGGGGGGGCAACTACCTGGCAACAGAAGGGGCACTACCTGGCAACAGAAGGGGCACTACCCGCAACAAAGGGGGCACTACCTGGCTAAACAGATGGGGGCACTACCTGGCAACAGATGGGGGCACTACCTGGCTAAAAGATTTGGGGCACTACCTGGCTAACAGAGGGGACATCTACCTGGCAACAGAGGGGGACATCTACCTGGCTAACAGATGGGTGCACTACCTGGGCTAACAGATGGGGCACTACCTGGCTAACAGATGGGGGCACACCCTGGCAACAAGGGACATCTACCTGGCAACCAATGGGGACATCTACCTGGCAACCAATGGGGGCACTAAACCTGGCTAACAGATGGGGCACTACCTGGGTAACAATGGGGGCACTACCTGGCTAACAATGGGGGCACCTACATGGCTAACAAAGGGGGGCACCTACCTGGCAACCAAAGGGGGGCACCTACCTGGCTACAAATTTGGCTCTACCTGGCTACAGAGGGGGCATCTACCTGGCTTTCTTCCAAAGCCGTTATGCAGTTAGGTGATGTGGGTGTGGCTTTTTTGAAGGGGCGTGGCATACCGACAAGATGGGCGTGTCCATGCAAATTTTTGCCGCGGTGCGCTACGCGCGCCGCCCACTGTAGTCTCCTGCTTTTTTATTTTCGAAAGTTGGCAACTATGATATAGCCCCCCAGCTTGCCTATATAGCCCCCCCTAAGCCTGCCTATGTAGTCCCCAGAGCCTGCCTTTGTAGCCCACCTAAGACTGCCTATATAGCCCTATAGCCCCCTAAAGCCTGCTTGTATAGCCCATATAGCCTCCCTAAAGCTTGCCTACCTGTATAGCCCCCCTGAAGCCTGCCTGTCTACTTATATTGGGAAACCTATAGCTACCTAAAAACTGCCTACCTATATGGCTCTTATAGCCCACCTAACCCCTGTCTACCTTAATGGCTCCCTATAGCTACCTAAACCCTGCTTTTCTACCTATTTAGCCCCCTATAGCTACCAAAACTCTACATGCCTACCTATATGGCCCCTATAGCCTACCTAAAGACTGCCTGCCTATTTGGGGCCCCCTATAGCCTATTTACCTACCTGTCTACCTATGTGGGCCCCACCTATAGCCTAGCTACCTGGGGCCCACCTACAGCCTACCTGTGGTCCACCTACTGTATACCTCCCTTCCTGGGGCCTAAATACTGCCTACCTAGTGCCAATCTACCTACCTGTAGCCTACCTACCTAATTGAGACCTGCCTGAATACTGCCTACCTACCTGGGGCCTATTTACTGCCTACCTACCTCAAGCCTACCAACCTACCTACCTAGGGCCTACCAACCTATATAATGGGACTCTACCTGAGTCCTCTGTTTCTCCCCTCTAGGAGACTGGGCCTCTTAGCTATGGCCTGTACCCGTTCTCCCACCCCTGGGATGTTTGTACAGAGGTGCGGGGCGGCGAGTGAGGTGCTGGAAAAGTGGGGATTCTAAGATATTTGTGTACAAATCTGCAGGGACGAGTGGCGGTAGGGAGACGTCATCATGAAGGTGTGGACCAGATACAGAACGAAAGGGAAAGTCAACGACTCAGTAGAGAAACGTCACCTGTGAGTCACAAGATGTAACTGCTCTGTAATCACTTATATGTCTGCAGAGCCTGTGTACATTGGTACCTACCACTATATGGTCACTGTATGAAGGTAATATACAGTATGCAGAGTCTGTGTATACTGGTGTCTACAACTATATGGTCACTGTATGGAGGTAATATACAGTCTGTAGAATCTGTGTACACCTATGTAACGATATATGGTCACTGTATGGAGGTAACATACAGTTTGTAGGGCACCTGTGTACACTGGTATATTAAACCCCTATATGTTCAGTAATATTGATCTTTATTCAGTAATAGTGTAGGGTATTAAATTTAGTCACTATGTGGTGATTTAATTTTTGGTCCCTGTTCTGGACGTATAATCAGGTTCCTATGTAGTAGCGTTATTGGTAATGTTGGTGTGGGTATAGTGGGATTTGTTTGTTAGCTGTATGATAGTGATATCTATTGTGAGGTATTCACTCTTTGTATTATCTAGTTACTGCATGACTTAAGAGGTCCCGGTAAATGTTCATGATCGGGGAAGCAGGCGAGGGGGGGAAGAAGGGGCCCCAGCCAAAAGTTTCCGATGGGGCCCAGGGTTCTCAAGTTACGCACATTTATAGTGGAAATGGCCATCCCAAAAATATAGCCTTTGCTAAGTTGCAAACCATGCACGGTTGCACAATCCAAGATTGGCAGAACGAAAGTCACTTCAGTGTATCGATATCCAGCACGTAGCACGCACCAATGTATTGATTGGTAAAAGCATACAAAATTTATTTAGCAGCATTTAAAATTATAAAGCAGAATAAAAAAAAAAAAAGAGAAGCACTCACCAGTCAAACACCATGGCACTGTTTAGACAGAGGCATGGGTAAGAAAAATAGCACTGACGCGTTTCGGGCTCAGTTTTTAAAAGCCGCCCTTAGTCCCTAGCGATAGTGTGCTGAGATGTAATGGTCTATTTAAAAAAAGAGACAACATGCTAAATACAAACTGCATTGGTTAATTAAACACCCAATCGCCCACATTAATTAGGTAAATGAAAACCTACCTACATACAACTCCAAGCGCCAAGTGGTAGCACGCCAAAGACTGGCGGAAGTACCAGCATCACTTCCAGACATGTGCAGGTCAGAACCAGTGCATAGAATGGGCACTGAGAATACCAGCGCAGGCGCAATCGTGTCGATGGATGCCGGAAGTGTCGCTGTTAATCCCGGACCATGCTCAGAACAACTGTATGGGTTT
>JAODAL010051915.1:0-26352 GCA_025379985.1 Phyllomedusa bahiana
GCCGCACAATAAATCGTATGGAAGGTTCGGTGCTTCAGGGACCGGTGCAGACACAAAAAAGTAAAAAAGAAAGCTTAAACTATAAATCAGTGGTACAGTTTGAAGCATTCTTTTATGCAGAGGCCGGGCTTATCAGGGCAGGTTTCACAATAATAGGTTGTATCTCTCCTGATTCCCCTTTTATAGCAAACTCTACATTTTTTTTGTGTCCTCCCCTTTTTGTCAGTGGAGGGGATTTCATCAGGGAAATGCTGCCCGGGTACAATATGAGGGACGTCAGAACCAGAAGTGCTGGGGCACTCACCCTGGTAGCCAAAAACAAGCGCCTTTATTACCTTCTCTTGGAAGGTAATAAACGTCCCTGCTTGGCCTGTACAACGGAAAAGAACAATAGCATTGTACATTGCCATTTGCAAAATTTGGCACGGCCAGCTTTTTGTCCCCACACCTTGGTCTTCCATGGGCACGGAACGGCTTCAGCACCTGGTCCGACATGTCTACCCCTCCCATGTACCGATTGTAATCCAGAATACAGTCGGGTTTGTGGGCAACTGTACTACTGGTACCTCGTACAGGGGCAGGGGTAGTGCTGGGGCCGTGACATGTGGTCAGTACAAGGACGTCCTTCTTGTCCTTGTATTTGACCAACAGCAGGTCACCGCTAGATTGGGACCTGCTTTCTCCCCTTGGGAGCAATTGCGCAACAAAGGGTTTGGGGAGTCCCCTCTGGTTCTTGCGCACAGTGCCGCAGGCTGCTGTACATCTGCAGCTGAGGCACCTAAAAAGTGGAATGCTGGTGTAAAAGTTACCCACATACAGGTGGTAACCTTTATCCAGCACTGAGTGCACCAAATCCCACACTATTTTTCCACTCATTTTCAGGGAAGGGGGGCATTCAGGGGGCACAATTTGGCTGTCCTTCCCTTCATAAAGCTGTGGGTGTACCCGGAGGTACTCTCGCACAGCTTGTAAAGTTTAACCCCGTATTGCGCTCTTTTGCTGGGCAGGTATTGGTGAAATTTGAACCTGCCCTTGAAGTGTAGGAGGGACTCATCCACACAAATACATTTCTCAGGGTTATAGACCGCTGAAAATTTGGCACTGAAGTGGGTGATAACAGGCCGAACTTTATACAAGCGGTCAAAAGTGGGGTCATCACGGGGCGGGCACAGTGCATTATCTGCGTAATGCAAGAATTTTCGAATTCGCTCAAAACGCTTCCGGGACATTGCGTGCCGGTAAATTGGAGTACTGTCAGCACTCAAATGCTGCCGGACCTCGGGCTTCTTCACTATGCCCATGTGCAGAATAAGGCCCCAAAAGGTCATCATCTCTGCAGCATCTACTGTGGTCCATGTGCAGAATGAGGACGTGGGGTTTTGGGCCAAAAACTCCTGGGCATAGAGATTGGTCTGTGCAACCATGACATCTACCCTATCCTCAGAAAAATCTAATTCAGTGAGGCCTGTAGCGTCAAACGGACTCCTGGGATGGCCACAAAATCAGGGATTTGTGCCTGGTAATTTTCTGGGGCGGGAGTCCATATGGGGTCACTACTTTGGAGGTCACCTCTTCTGACCTACGGAGGCATCTACGGGAGGGACCCTCATCAGCGGAGGAGGATTCGGACAAGACAAACGCAATAAATTCTTCGTCCGAATCACTAGCGGAATTGCTTTCTGAGGCTAGGAAAGCTTAATCCTCCCCTGCTGAGTAGCGTCTCTGGGAAGAATGGGACATTTTTATTGTATTTATAAGGAGCGTGTAAAATGTAGGTGCTTTAAGGCTATGTTCACACGGCTTATTTTGGGACATATCTTGCCCCCGTATTTCACGCCGTTCTGCGCGAAATACGGGACGAGTTACGTCCCAGTCATAATGGTAATCCAGAGTTATCATAGACACAATACAGCGAGCGGGGAGAGAAGTGACTTGTCAATTATTCACGACGTATTCGCACCGGAATAATGCATGTCTAAGAGGCCGGCGAGCTGCCAGCCCCCCTGCCCCACTCCCACCACAACCTGTACACACGGCATAATTGCAGGGTGAAATATGCCCCGCAATTTAGCTGTGTGAACATGGCCTTACATGTGTCTTGTGTGTGGTGGATATATGTTGTGCTTAAATTTGTGTTGGGTAATTAACTTTTTTTTTAAAAAAATGGAAAAATTATGAAAAAATTGTAGTAAAACAAAAACAAGTACAGTAAAAAACAAAACCCCCAAAAATTAATTAACGGACGTCAATAAAAATTAAAAAGAGTCCGTTACTTATTTGAAACAAAAAGAAAATTAAGTATATACTCGAGTATAAGCCGAGTTTTTCAGCAAAAAAAATGTGCTGAAAAACACGACCTCGGCTTATACTCGAGTCACTGTCGGCGCTCAGGCGCTGCGATGGCTCGTGCGCCGACAGGAACGCTTCAGTTATATGCGACTCCTCAGGGAGCGCATATAACTGAAGGCCGAGTGAGCGCACAGTGTCCGGGCGCTGCTGTGGTCCGGGCACTGTCAGCGATCTCTTCCCCTGCATGCGACTCCTCCGGAGCGCATGCAGGAGAAGAGATACCACTACGGAGCAGAGAGCGAGCGCTCCCTGCGCCGCAGTGGACTCCGGGCGGCCGCAGACTCGCAGCCGTCCGGAGTTTCCGGCACAGGCAGCATGTGTCATCACACTGCGTGCGCGACCTGATGACATCATCCGCCTGTGCCGAGGGGAGCGCGCGGGAGGCCGGACAGCGAGGAGGCGGAGCGGCGAGGGAGACGGAGCAGCGGGGAGCAAGGTAAGTGGGTTTTTGTGTTAAAACCATGTCTATGCTTGCCTATAGCCTGCCCATACCTGCTAGGGGGACCTATAGCCTGCCCATACCTGCCTATACCTGCTAAGGGGACCTATAGCCTGCCTATACCTGCCTATAGCCTGCCCATACCTGCCTATACCTGCTTATAGCCTGCCCATACCTACTAGGGGGACCTATAGCCTGCCCATACCTGCCTATAGCCTGCCCATACCTGCTAGGGGGACCTATACCTGCCTAGAGGCCTCCTAAAGGGGACCTATAACCACCTATAACAACCTATATCTGCCTATGAGGACCTATACCTGCCTATAACCTGCCTATGGGGGCAATTACCTGCCTATAGCCTGCCTAGGGGGACATATAGCTGCCTATACCAGCCTATGGGGGACATTAAACTGCCAATACATGCCTATAACCTGCCTATGGGGGACATTAAACTGCCTATATCTGCCTATGGGGACATTAAACTGCCTATACTTGCCTATGGGGACATTAAACTGCCTATACTTGCCTATGGGGAACATTAAACTGCCTATGGGGTACATATACCTTCCTATGTAATTTTATTGGTATATGTTTTTATTTTTAAAATTCACCAGTAGCCGCTGCATTTTCCACCCTAGGCTTATACTTGAGTCAATAAGCTTTCCCGGTTTTTGAGGCGAAAGTAGGTGCCTCGGCTTATACTCGGGTCAGCTTATACTCGAGGATATACGGTACATTTTTCAATCCCTCCCAAAAAAAACCCAAAAACTTTTCTGAGCCAAAACTGGCGTAAACATGACGGCGCACTGATTAGTGCCAGGAGCGCAGGGCAGCAAAAAAAAATTCCCCCCCCGGTAAAAACAAAATTAGCTTGGTGTGATCAGGGTGAACACCCGGCGGGGTTTTAAAAAAAATTTTCAAAACACTGATTAGCATGGTCACTAATCAGCTGATGGGGAGAATTGGTTGGGCAGCTATTGCCGCTACCAATGCGGTTAAAAAAAAAAAAATGTAAAAAAAAAGAAAGTGTGAAAAAAGTTTTTTTTAAAAAAAAAGAGCCGGCCCCCAAAAAAAAAATTGTGTTTAGTGAAAAATCCTTATCGCAGTAAAGGGCGAAGCGGGAAAAGCGGTCTGGGGTCACAAAACACGGGACGCTCTTTCAGCCCCCGGCCCACCAACGAAGGACCCCAAGAGAAGGACTCCAAAGGGGGAGCAAACGATCCACTGGAAAACCCAATAAAACAAAAATCCACTGGACCCCAACGAAAAAGCGATCTAATGGGTTTTTGAGCCCTAGCCCACCAGGGACAGGTATGAAAAGCCCGGGAAAACCTCTGCTCGCTTTCCCGGAAGGGATGGCGGCCAGGGCGGGGGGGCTGTAAAAAGGGGCTGCCCCAAATGGCTGCGTTTGGGGGGTTTGGGCATTGCCAGTCAATTGCAGAAGGGGGTTTGGGACCACTCCCACCGCCCCCTTTTTCCCAAGGATGGTGTTTGGTGCTGCCCTAAACTGCCCCAAATCGCCATCGATCGCTTTGCCAGCGGGCAAGGCATTTGTTTTTTTTTGGAAAAGCCCCCATTGGTGTTCTGATTTGAAAGCCAATGGCAGCGATGGAAATGGGGGGGGCCACGTGCGTGCCTGGGCAGTGAGGGTGGCGGTTGTTGTCAGGAACAGCACCCAATTTCCCCCGTCTCTGAAAATTTTTTTTTTGGGGGGGGGGTGGAGGTTCCCCAGGACATATCCTTTACGCCCAAAGGGTGTATTAACCCCCAAGCGTTACCCCCAAGGCGTTAAGGGGTTAACTTAAAAGCAATCCTTGTATTTGAGAAAACCCCTTTTAAAACCCCACCGGGCCATAGCTGTGCCTTTTTAAGTGATTTACTGCTGTGGCATCTATCAAATTAAACTTGCTGTTTTTAAAAAATTGTTTTTTCAGTCAGTCATTCTCCCCTACATGGGGGCTCGGGGCCTTTTTTCCTTCGTAAAAAAATGTTCTGTTTTAATTTTTTTTTTTCCCCGGGGGTTTGTGTCGCCTTTGAACGAAATGCTGCAGATATCCGGTAACATTTTTCATCTATGTTGAGATGGCCCTAGATCTTATGGGTGATTAAGCTTGCGGCCCCCGGGTAACCACCCCGGGTGAACGAATGTGAATTTTTGCGCTTCTCTCCGCCGGAAGTCCAAAAAAACCCGCGGGCATTTTTAACCCGGGCCCGCGGCGAATAGCCCTCTGAGGCAAAAAACCAGAGCTTTTTTGTGAGTGGTAAACCCATACATTTGGGGAAAATTAAAGGGCCCTTGCACCCCCAAGATGAAGTTTAAACCCTAAGGTTTTGCCCTGAGATAAACCTTGAAAGCCCTAAAAAAAGGGTTAACGCTCCCAAAATATATGCCCTCAAGGGAGAAAAACCAAAAAAAACTGACTGTGGCATTTACACTACCTTTTTGTTTTAGATTAACCCTCCCAAACTAGTCCCCTGAGAAAGAAAGGTGGGTTTCCCTAAACATTTTGGGCTTTTTCTTTTGATTGGGGCTTTGTAGGGGTTATAATGATCAGAGAGAGGTTCCTGAGGGAAAGCCGTCCTTGTCAGGATTTGGGGCCCCGCATTTTTTTTTTTTTTTTTAATAGGCGGACTCAAAATGGGCCCTATTAGTTTTGTGTAGGGGAGTACATATATGTACTTTTACTAAAGCTCTCACCCTGTCCCGTTTCTGTTCTATTATTTTGCCCTTTTTGCTTTTGGGCATCTACAAAACTTTATGTACATTTTTGCCCCCCTGCAAAATTTGGGTTTTGTTGTGCTTTAAGTATGCATGCCCTTGGTTTCAAAATTTTGGTATACCTTTTTTTATTAAAAGGTGTATATACATTTTAAAAACTGTTTATTAATAAAATTAATTTTTTTTGATATTTGGCCCCCCCAAAAAAATATATAGTAGTTAAAAATAGTCCCTGGGGGGGACTTTTTGGGTATTTTTTTTCCTGTGTTCTTAAACCCACAGGTCTATTGGAATTTTTCTCCTGTTTCTTGTGCAGGGACTCTTCCTAACCCGGGCCCCCTTTCCCTTTTCACTCATCCCACCTCTCCTCTGTTTTCCCCTAGAAACCCTGCTAACTTTCTCGCTATTCCTTGTACGTCTTTTCCCTCCCCCCTTTTAAAAGTGCTTTGTGGGAAAACCCCTTTGGGCTGTCTGTAAAAAACTCAATGATGTTCCCTAACCCCATTCCCCCTAAAACCTCAAAATTTCCCCCTCACAGAAAAAATGGCTCCCGCACTCTGGGCATGCTTCCTTGCTGGGCCCTTTCCCAAAGGTTTGGGCCCACACTTCAAACCCAAACCCCCCCAAATGAGAAAAAGGCCCGGGGGTAGGGGTTGGCCCTTCTTTCTCCCCCACTGCATTAACCCGGTCATTCCCCCCGCCCCTTTCCCCCACTTTTCCCCTTGTTTTAGGTCCACCCCCCTCAGACTCTTTTTGGCCATTTTTCCTCAGTCGCGGTTGTGTCAGGGCCCCCGGTTTTCCCTGGGCCAAAAATTTTCTTTATCTTTTTGCTGCATTGCTTCCTCTTTCCTCTCGGCTGAAATGGGGCCCCAAATCTGATCTTTGGGGGATTTCAACCCTCCCCATAGGCGACCCCTGTCTCCTTCCCCCTCTCAGTTCCTTTTTACTACCCTTTCTTGGGGGCCCTTTACAATTTACGGACTCTCCCACCCCCAAGGATGGGAAAAGCTCTTGTCTGGGGTTTTTGCCCCCCTTTCCCCCCCCCCCCCACCTTTTCTAGTCTATTTCTCCCCGCTGGGCCTCTCTCCCTAACGGGAATTTTTGCAACCTCTTTCCCCAAATGGGGTCTTCCATCCCCTTTAAAAAACGCTATTATAACCCCCTTTCTGAAAAAAAACCCCCCCTGCGCGCCAATAGAACGTTTTTAACCCCCTTTTATCTCTAAAACTTCCCGGGAACACTTGGTTTTTCTCGCCTAATCCGGGTTTTCTTTTCGCTAACTCTTTCTTTACCCCTTTTCCAAACAGGTTCTGCACCCTTTCACCACGAAAATGCTCTAGCTAAAGCTCTAATGATTCCCACTGGGTAAAAAATTTGGGGAAATAATCATTTTTGCTTCTTCTGGATCTCTCTGCGCTTTTTACATGTTGATCAATTTAAAACATGCTCCGCCCCTTGGCCTCCAAAAACATCGCTCTCGCTTGGGTTTTTTTTTTAAACCCCTCTGATTTACTCTTTTAGTGTCTATTTGCGGTTCTATTTTTTTCTTTCCCCTCCTTCTTGCTGTTGGGGTTCCAGAGATCAGTTTTGGTCCTCTCCCCTTTTCAATCTTAAAAGCCCCTTTGGACAAATCATTAGAAAATTTTTGGGTTTGTAACCCCTCTTTTGCTTTAAATTTAAAACCCCAAATTTTACCCTCCTCCCGTGACATCAATCTGCCCTGCTACAAAACACCAGGGATGTCTTCCGCTGTTCTGGGCATAAAGTCCCCTCCCATCGAAACTTAAAACCACTAAAAATGAACTTTTGTCATCCCCCCATCTACTTACCGACCCCCCCTGCTATTTCGTTTCAGTATGTGGGGACCCCCATAAATCCTAGGCAGCAGGCCCCCTGTCTTGGGGTTTTACTTGATTCTGATCTGTCCTTCACCCCCCATATTCCCAAACCTTACCCGTCCTGTTTAAACCCGCACCCCAAAAATATCTCCGGGAAACCGTTTCCTTTTTTCATGTGGATGGAACAACCCCAAAAATCTATTGTTTTCTTCTTTCTCGTCCCTTTACTCTGTTAAATCCCCCGTTAAACGGTTCCCTTCTGCCCAAAATCTTTCCCCTCTCCGACTTTTCCTTTAATGCAGAAGGGCCCGGCTCTCTTGCTTTAAAATCGCTATACGGGTGGGTCTAACCCCGTGTCATCCCCTTTTCACCCGTTGCCCTTCGGTACAGGATACAAAATAAAAAATCATCAATCTCACCCCCTAAAGTCTCAAAAGCACTGCATCTCCCTACAAACTCCTCCCTTTATCTCTGGCTTTCCCCCATACCCCCCTCCTTTCCCCTTTTGTGATGATCTTAGACGACATGCCTCAGTCATCCCAAAAAACCCATGCCCCCTCCAGATTTTTTACTCCCCCAGTTCTCTGGAATATGTTTCCCAGGCAATCAGGACACTCATAAACCCCCATAATTTTTTAAAAGGGGGCCCGAGAATACATCTTCCCCAGTTGGCCTTTCCGGAAACCCCCAAGGGTAAACCCCCACTCTATAGTGCACACACTTAGGTCACTCCCTACAATTCAGCACTTATCTGTATATAGATGCACTTATCTTCAGATGTACTGTCATGGTGGCAGGTTCATCCAATTTCTATATAAACCACCCCATATTTATGTCACATGGCGGGGCTTTCTAAACCTAGCATTTTTGTCTCACCCTACACCCTAATAGATTTAACTCTTGCGAGCGGGCTCTCACCCCCTTGGGCAAAATTATATGGGGAGTTGCCCTGTTTTCGGGCAGAACGGCACCCCACCAACCCGAATCCCCTGTCGGACGCAGTGATGGGTTTTAGGCAAACTTGCCCTTCGGCTGCGCCTAACATGAAGGGGGTGCAGGGGGGGGCGTTCGGGGGCGGGACGCGGGCATTCGAATACTCCGATGCATGCTTGATGCGGTTCGACAAAGTGAGGCGCATTGCAGGCTGCCAGCCCCGACGGGGAAAGACCTAGTAAAGGGGTTTTTCTAAATGAGCCGGGGAGGCGAAGTGAAGGAAAAAGAAATTTGGAATGGGGCAAAATGTGCTCTAGGTCGACTGTTAAACAGTCAAGAATAAAAAGGGGTTGGGTATAAAATTATTTAATTTTAAAGATAAATATCAAAGCGTCAAAAACGATTAAAAAATAGTGAAAAAATGGTCTTTAAAATTAAAGGAAAAATATTTAAAATCCAAAAGAAAAACATCTCAGCTCCGCCGATGGGGGGGGGTTTTAATAAAAAAAAAATTTTATTGGGGTAAAAAATTATCTGAAAAAGACTCAAACCTTTAAAAAAATACAAAATAAAATCAATAACAAAAAATCAAAAAGGGGCCCCAAAATCGAATTGGGGGTATTTAAAATTTCCGGGGAAAAACAGTAATTAAATTTGTAAGCTTTCCATTGGTCGGCATAAAAAACCAAACAGTGAAAAACCATTATAACCTTGGGGAAGTATGGACCAATCAAATTAAAAGGCGGGGGAAATTCAAAATACAGTAAAAAAAACAGAAAAAGGGGGTTGGCTGAACTAGCGGGGGGGTTTGGGAATCCGGCAATCAAATAGGGCGACAGTGAACCCTTTTTAACCATGGAGGGTTTTAACCAAAAAATGAAAAAAGGGGGGAAGTTCAAAAAAACAGTAAAAAAAGGCAGAAAAAAAGCTGATTGGGTTTAAAAGGGGGCTTGGCTATCCCGGCCAATGAGAGCGAGCTACTTTGTCCCCTTTAGGGCTTGTAGAGATGGGGGGGAAAGAAATCTCAGCTCCTGAGGCATGGATATTAGTAAATAAAAGTTTTTATTAGGTGTAAAACATTTCTTTTAAAAAGAATAAAACCTTCTATAAACATACAGAAATAAAAAACACTAAAACGGTTTTGGGGCACCGGGCGCTACATCAGGAATTGGGATATTGTAAATTGCCGGGAAATACAGTAATTCAAATTCTGAAAGCGCTTCTCATTGGTCGACAGAAACCAACCAATCAGAATAGAAGCGACAGTGACCCATTATAACCTATGGAGAAGTATTGACCAATCAAATGAAAAGGCGGGACAGTTCAAAATACAGTAAAAAGTGAAGAAAAGAGCTGATTGGGTGAGCCCAGGCGGCAGATATGAATCCACCAATCATATGAAGTGCGTCTATTTTGAGTGGAGCAAGAAGGGCGCGATAGAAGGGCGCCCTAAAAGTTATTACCGTCTATAGGAAATATTCTAGTACTGTGATTGGTTGGGGAGTAGAGGGGCTCGTCCTGCTTAGCCAATCAGCGTGTGAGCTACTTATCTCATAGAGTTCTATGGGGAAAAGAAATGCAGAGCGAGCTCTGTTTGTGATTGGCTAAGTTAAAAGAGGCGTGGTTATTTGGGCCAATGGGAGAGCGAGGGACGCTCTTATGGGTTTTCTGATGCAATCTATAATAAAAATGTACATGCCCGAAATCAAATGATAAGTTGTACCGATCTCTATATAAAATGATCAATAATATGGGTGTAACGAAAATAAAGAAATAAAAATGAAATCATTGAATTCATTGTTATTTGTTTATTTTCGTTACCCCCATATTACATAGAACTTGCCCTCGATCCAAGTTGCCCTCGACTTTTAAGATGGCAACCATGTTCCGGGCATTGCCTAAAAGATAGACCCCCTCACCCATTACTTGCTGGAGTAGTCAGATAGGTCATTATCCCTTTTGTTTCTGAAATAAAAGGGTGTCGTGAGACTTTTAACTCACCCTATATTACTGCACCTTATTATCTAATATCATCATAACCACACAGGTGTTGGAATTTCCATTCGGAACCTCCATTGCTTGTTCCATCGGAAATGACGGAAAAAAATAGCACAGCAAGCTGCACTAGATTTTTTGTCTAAACAATGGACTCCATGGTGGAAATCTGACAGACTTCTTGTAATCTACAATTCGTTGTGAAACGGATCTGTCACGTCAGAGGAGGTGCAGTGGGCTCTGACTGCCACCAAGCCCACTGTCCCTGCCTACTTGGCGTGCTGCCCTAAATGTCAAACCCCAACTGGACGACAAGCCCTACGTGCAGGGACGTCAGAGGAACGCGAAGTCAACAGTCCGGGTCGGTAACAGTAAGGGTACGCCAAAGCCACAAATCGGAAACCAAGAGAATAACACAAGACAAACCAAGGGTCAAACCTTGATTGTAGCTTTCACCTGGTCAATCCCTTTTTCCTCGCTTCCTTTCCTTTTCGCTATACCTTCAGTCCCCAGTCGCAAGACCCGTAAAGCAAATAGAAAGAAAATTTCCAGCCGTAAGGATATTGAAGCTTGTTTCTTTATTCCAATAACAAAAAGTGCAGAGGGTAAAAACAAAGTAGCCAGCTAACGCTGGTAATGCCGAAACTTGAGCTCGTTTAAATGAGGCGCCCGACACTGCCCCATCAGCTGATTGGTGCGGTCCTCCGGGCTCCTCATTGGCCTAGCACACCCCCTCTGAGCTGATATGATGCCGAGCTGTCATCCTATCAGCCAGGCTTCTCCCTGTGGCGTGTCCCCGACATTAGGGATTAACCCCGGTACACCTTGCTCCTCCACGCAACAACCTGTGCCCGTGACAGATCCTTTATGTCCGGTTCCACCATGTGATGGAGCCTCTACTCAGGATGCCAACCGGGCCTAATTAAAGCTGTATTGCCGCTACTTTGGGAGCCATGAGATAACATACAGGAGGTAACCTTAATTACTCAGTTGTGGTTATTTTTTTTTTTGTTAACAGTCAGTCCCCGATATGAATGGATAAAGAACTTGTTCGTATTAATTGTAATGTAAGTTGTAACAGGATGATGTTTATGAATATCAACTCCAGTAAATTTTTTTTTTAGTTTTAGTTAACACCCCTTTACATTTGTTTTGCTGTCGGTGACCCTGTTTAGAAAATTTTACCTCACTTTGGGAGACCTGTATGATCGGGTTTTTCACCCTTTTCTGCTGTAAAATGCGCCTAAGTGAGCGGCTACGATGTCCAATGCACCTGATGAATGTGTTAGGCGCATTGTTCGTAAGACTTTCAAATGCGCCTAACACGAGGGGGCGTTCTGGGTGTGTCGCACCACATTTGTAAGATTAGACACATATATGAATGCAGGTCAGCAAAACTAGTCTAATTACTAGTGGAGCTGGATTTGCCATTACAGCAAAAAATGTCTCTTATTTCTCAACTTCCACCAATACAATAACAAAAAGGAATTTCTAATAGTTATCAAACTATAGAAAATTTAATTATTTAAATTTAATTAAAAAAAATTATCATATAAAATATAAAAATATATAATATCCCAAAAATATAAAAATATTTCCTATAAAATGGAGCATTTAAAATTAATAGAATCTAAAACTAATTCTACATTAAATAGCCACTGATTATGTTCAGATATTAGAATTTTATTTTACAACATTAAGATTGAAATAAATATTTTTGCTGCTCGCACCCTTTCTTCTACATACAGCAAGAGCCAGCCACAGCGTATTGCTGGGAACCTGTATCCTCCAAAGCAAGGATCATCACATAGTTTCTATCACTGACATGCTATTCTAATGACTTTTCTTTTATTTCCAGCCTGTCTATAGCCTTTATACATGTTTGCTGCATTACTAATGCGCCTAGGTTTCGTAATGCGCCAAACACACAGGCACTGGGGGCGAACTTTAGACTCCATTTATGAACCCACAGAAACCACTTTCATACACCAGGCGCATTATACACTGGAAACGAGACTCAACAATTCACTTTGAAGCGCCTTCCTTCATACACGTCTCCCTTTGTGTCTCTCAGGTGCTGCTGTGGCATACCAAAACTTGTAGTTCCACAGCTATTAGGGTATGTTCACACAATGTACTGCGGCACATACAGTATGCGCCGCAATACATTGTGTGCTTTGGGGAGGCGCGGAGGGGGGGGGGGGGGGGCTGGCAGCCCGCTGGCCCCCCCGACATGCATTAGTCACGGTGTGAAAGCGCCGCAAATAGGTGATATGTCACTTATTTACCTGCGCGTACAATACGATCGCATTAGATAATGAACGGGAGAGGAGGCTGTAAATCCATAGTTCTCTGTCAAGAACTATGGATTACCGTAATTATGGGGCGCATCTCGCCCGTATTGAATCGCAAATACACGCTGAAATTACCCCGTGTGAACATACCCTTAGCTGCTGTGGAACAAGGAACTACAAGTGCCAGTATACTACAGCAGCTCATAATTAAACATGTTAGGCTATGTTCACATGGCAATAATTGCGGGACGTTTTTCGCCTACAATTACGGCGTGTGCTCAGGAGGGGGGGGGGTGGTTTGTGCAGCTCGGCTCGGTCCCCTAGACATTTCATTATGCTCGGCGCGTAAACGCCGTGAAAAATTGACATGTCAATTTCTCCCCGCTCGCCGTATTGTCAGAGCTGGAGAGAAGACGTAATCCGTAGTTCTCTATGAGAACTGTGGATTACCGTAATGACTGGGATGTATCTCATCCCGTATTTAGTGCAGTACGGGGCAAAATACGTCCCATTTTAAGCCGTGTGAACATAGCCTTAATAAAACAACAAACAAGTAGTGCATGTGTTTTGTGGCGTGCTGACACTTTTAGTTCCACAACTACAAATACCATTATACCACACGTACTTATTCTATTTGGTTGCGTGTACAGGTAAACTGTATTTTTACACTGAAATGCTGTGAAAGGGTGGGTGGGGTTTGGGAGATCAGCCCTTGCGCTGGGTGATAAGCCAAGACCGGAAGGGTGTGACGGAGAGCTGTTGTGCTGGCCAGAAGACGGGGGTTCGCAGTGCAACGTGGGTGAGCGGGCGGAAGGTAAAAACAGAGCCGCTGTACCAAACGAAAGTCGCAGCTGTATAGAGGAGCGCGTGCAACCTCTTGATGCTATTATGGGGCATGACTCAGCACGCCGAGCCCCATAAGTCTCCGTCTATAACTAAGAGACAGATGTCAGTCAGAAGGTTGTAAAGATTTAGCGCAGTCTAAGTGGAGTGTGGAGTCGAACGCTGGCGGAGAGCGAGCTCGCGCGCAGAGAGCATTCATGCCTCTGCAGCCCGCCAGACCGGTGTATGACCCCGGGACTAAATATACGGGTCAACTGATGGGTGGGGCGCTGAGGAATGTGGAGATGTCACGCGACGCTGACAACCTGCCATTGACCTGCCTGGCGGGAACTTCAAACCTTCAGACTGGAGGCTTCTGATTGACATAACAGGCAAGTGACAAAACTCTCTGTCCTTTTCTTTAATCGGTGGTAGTAGAAGATTGTGCTGTTCCTCTCACTCGACCAGGCCTTGTCAATTCATGTTTCTGGTGATCGCTCTTCTTCATGCTGAAGAGGATTTCTAGTATTGCATCAGCAGCTGGGTGAATCCTATAGCCTCTGTGAATACAAGGCTGCATGGTCTTCTTAGCTCATAGCCCTGCCTGGATGTCCTCAGAGGTGACCTTGATCTCTACAAACATGGAGGAGACCTGCTTTCTGTACTCATGAGTCATCTCCGAGTGACCAGAACGCACAAGCTCTGCTCTACCGGTCAGCCTGACCATGCAGGACCCACACCCTCATGTGTCCACAGAATCCAACCAGTATTTTTTCTATGCAGTAGAAAGTTGAATACTGAAGCGGCTGCGTGCAGGGTACTTTAGCAATGGGTATGTGACCTCCATGTCAACAGTGAGCAGGCACACAACGATGGTCTGATCCCTCCATGTTAGCAGTGTATATAGAGGCTATGCTGTGCAGGTCACCATTTCTCCCTCCTGTATATGGCACATGGTGATGTGTATGTGACCTCCATGCCAGCAGTGTATATAGAGGCTATGCTGTGCAGGTCACCACTTCTCCCTCCTGTATATGGCACATGGTTATGTTATGTGACTCTATGCACAGTAGTATAAAGGGCTATGCTTGCATGGTTCCCACCATTTCTCCTCCAGTATATGGCACATTATGATGTTGTATTGTGACCTCTAAGTCAGCAGTTATATAGAGCTATGCTGGTGTCAGACACAACTTCTCCCACCCTGTATATGGCACATGGTGATGAGTATGTGACTTCTATTCAGCAGTGTATAAAGAAGGCTATGCTGGTGGCAGGACTCCACTTCTTCCCTCCTGTGTAAGTGACATCCATGCACAGTGTATATAAGGATATGCTGTGCAGGTCACCATTTCTCCCTCCTGTATATGGCACATGATGATGTGTATGTGACCTCTATGTCAGCAGTGTATATAGAGGCTGATGTCTTGGTGCAGGACACTACTTCTCCTCCTGATATGGCACATGGTGATGTGTATGTGACCTCTATGTCAGCAGTGTATAAAGAGGCTATGCTGTGCAGGGACACCACTTTCTCCTCCTGTGTATTGACCTCCGATGTGACAGCAGCGTTATATAGAGGATAGCTGTGCATGTCCACCATTTCTCCCTCTGTATATGCACATGGTGATGTGTATGTGACCTCCATGCCAGCCAGTGTATATAGAAGCTATCTGTGCAGGGTCACCACTTCTCCCCCTGTATATGGCACATGAGTATGGACTGATCCCTCCATGTGTAACAGTGTAAATCGAGGCAATGCTGTTGCAGGTCACCATTTCTCCCTCCTGTATATGGCGACATTGTAGATGTGTATGTGACCTCCATATCATCAGTGTATATAGAGGCTATGCTGTGCAGGTCACCACTTCTCCCTCCTGAGTATAATGGCACCATGGTGATGTGTATTGTTGACCTCTATGTCAGCCAGTGTATAAAGAAGGCTATCTGTGCAGTGACACCACTCTCCCCTCCTTTTATTGACCTCCATTGTCCAAGCAGTGTAATAGAGGATCATGCCTGTGCAGGTCACCATTTCTCCCTCCTGTATATGGCACATGATGATGTGTATGTGACCTCTATGTCAGCAGTGTATATAGAGGCTATGCTGTGCAGGACACTACTTCTCCCTCCTGTATATGGCACATGGTGATGTGTATGTGACCTCTATGTCAGCAGTGTATAAAGAGGCTATGCTGTGCAGGACACCACTTCTCCCTCCTGTGTATGTGACCTCCATGTCAGCAGTGTATATAGAGGATATGCTGTGCAGGTCACCATTTCTCCCTCCTGTATATGGCACATGATGATGTGTATGTGACCTCCATGCCAGCAGTGTATATAGAAGCTATGCTGTGCAGGTCACCACTTCTCCCTCCTGTATATGGCACATGGTGATGGTCTGATCCCTCCATGTTAGTGTATATAGAGGCTATGCTGTTCAGGTCACATCTCTCTCCTGTATATGGCACATGGTGATGGTCTGGTCCCTCCATGTTAGCAGTGTATATAGAGGCTATGCTGTCAACACCACTTCTCCCGTCCTTATATTGCACATGGTGTGGTCCGGATCCCTCCATTTAGTGTATATAGAGGCTATGCTGTATCAGGTCACATCTCTCTCCAGTTAAGGTGCGCACATTGTGATGGTCTGTCCCCCATGTTATCAGTGGTATATAGAGGCTATGCTGTGCCAGTCCCCACTGTCTCCCTCCTCTATATGGCACATGGTGATGTGTATGTGACCTCCATGTCAGCAGTGTATATAGAGGCTATGCTGTGCAGGTCATCCATTCAGAAATATCCGCTCCATCAACACTCAGTAACTCACAGACACCATACAGTCCTCACTGCCCCCAATTTCCTCCCTCTCTTTTCCTGACCTGGCTGTTGGACATTACAATGAAACTCTCACAACCACCCTGGACATGTTGGCACCACTCACACACCGCACCACCAGAGTCAGACGCCCGCAGCCATGGCACACGCCTCAGACTCGCCATCTGCAGCGATGTTCCAGGTGTGCTGAGCGGCTGGGAAGGAAGTCGAAGCTACCTGCAGACTTTCTCCACTATAAATTCCAGCTCAGGACTTATCACACTGCCCTTCACTGCGCAAACAAAATATGATCACCTCCTCATCTCCACACTACACAACAACCCAAAACGTCTGTTTGACCCTTCCATCCCTCCTCAGGCCTAAAGCTAGCCACCGTCCAGTGACCTCTGTGCTGAAGACCTGGCCACTCACTTCAAAGACAAAATTGACAATATCTGGCAAAACATTGCATCTCAACCCTTAAGTAATACCTATCCTGTCCCTCCCTACACGTCCTCTAGTCTGCTCTCAGCCCTTGCGTTTTTTTGGTTATTTCATGTCCCATAGAAATTGAAATAAAAATTATCAAAAAAGTCGTATGCATACCAAAATGGTAGCAATAAAAAGTACGCTTCAACCCGCAAAAAATGCCCCTCACTCACATCTGTAGGTGTTGGTACAAAAAAGTTATTGGTTACACAAAACGGGGCCATGGCGCAAATTTAAATTATTGAAAATGTTTGAAATTGCCTGATGCATATCAACTTGTAGAATACAGATAACACATATTACCGAAGCTTGACAACGCCGGTAAAAGCAAAACACCGGCAAATAGGCGCAAGATTACGTTTTTTCTACAATTTGCTCCACTGAATTTTTTCTGCGGTTTCCCAGTATAGTCTATAGGATGGGTAATATCACCATTAGAAGAACATCTTGTCCCGCAAAATAAAAGCCCTCAAGGTCTACGTAAGGAGGAAAAATAATAAAGTTATGGCTCCGGGAAGGCGAGGAGGAAAAAACGAACATGTCAATAAAAAAATTAAAAAAATGCAAGGTGCTTAAGGGGTTAAGAAAGTACTTGCACCGTGTTTGCGAGGATTTTGTTTTTATAGCATTTTCTACTTTGCGCTGCGGCGCCCTTTCTGGACTAAAAAATTTTATTTTATTCGACTGACCTGATACGGAAGGGATCTTATTGCAGGCTGAAGTGTACGTTCCTATGGCCCTTTTTGGACAGATGCAACTTTTTTATATCACTTTTTTTTCCAATTTTTAGACATGAAACGACCTTAATTTGGGGGTTTGGATTTCTTTTCTCTACGTGTTTGCTGTGTGGGATAGAATTATGTGTATTTTAATAATCGGTATTTTTACAGACACAGTGAAGCCAATTAGGAGTATCTTTTTTTTATTATTTTTATTTTTTCATTTGGTGAAAGAGCAAAAGAAGTATCTGAATACTTAATATTTTTTACTTATGATTTTAACTTTACACAATTTTATTTTTTTTTACATTACATTAGTCCCCCTAAATACATGACCATAAGGGGCGCGATTATTAGTACACCCTTCTGCATTTTAGAAATTCAGAAGAATGTTAAAAGACAGCGGTTCCTGGGGCAGGAAGTGATAGAAATGCATACATGGCGGCAAAAGAGGCCTTCATAAGGCTTTCAACCGCCCTGTGATGATCGACACACCACTCTTGCCACGAGGTGGCATCTGCCGGTGAGAAATATTGATCTTATTCATTTAGATGCCTTGGGCGACATGTATGATTTTTGGCGTTTAAACACCAATTTTCATGCGCATAATAATAGTATAGAAAGCGCCTGATTTATGAACCTGTTCTACTTCGGGTTATAAATCAGGCACATTCTAGCGCTCAGGCGACAGTTCTGGCTCAGATAAACCACTCTGAAAGTGCTCTACCTTTCCCAGCAGTAATGTGCCTGGAATTGCTGTAACGAACTATAAATCTGTAGCTTTGTACGGCTCTAGTGCATCCCGCCTTCCTCACGCCCCCCCAAAATCAAGCACATTACAAAGTGCCAAGGGGGTTGTGTAATGCCCCGGATATTGGCGTGCGGGAGGTTCTAAGCTATTGTGAATGGAGCTGCACTGGATCTCGGGCTGAAAAGACACCAGACTTCTGGCACAGCCCCGTTCATACATGTTCATAATGTCTAAAGCATTTAACAGCAGGGAACGGAGCCAGCTCCAGTCCTTGCTGTTACCGGCAGGCTTCAGCTGCAATTAGCAGCTGACACCAGCCACCTATGCAGTGGGATTACTGAGTAATCCCGATCCCTAGGACCATACCAACACCAGGATGTATCGGCAAGGGGTTAAAACTCTACAGTAGTAGAAAATCCACGGCACATGCTTGATCATGCTTAAATACTTTTTTGACTGTTGATATAGAGGTTGCGAAAATGTCTCACAACAAGATCAATTAGTCAGCGTAAAGCATGGCAAGGTTTGGGTAAAACATACTGCAGTCAATGTACATTAAATAGTGCCCCAAATGGTAATAATGCCCCCTTTGTGCCTCTAACAGTAAAAGTGCCTCCAAATGGCTATGGGGCTCCCATTTGTGCATCAAGTTTTAGTCTTGTTTTGCATGTGAATAAAGGAGGTAGTTAAATCCCCCAAGATAGTATGTAGGTACAACCCCAAACTAGGTAGGCAAATAGGTAAACCCCCTTTGAGGTAGGTAGTACTCAATAGGGTAGGTGTATCGCGCCCCATTAGGTAGGTAGACTTATAGGCTCCCCAATAGGTAGATATCTCGGTCCCCTATTAAGTAGATAAGTAGTCATATAGGCTTTCCCAATAAGTAGAAATATAGGTCCCTAATATGTATTTTTATAGGCCCCCTGTAGGTAGGTGGGTCAGTATATAGGGCGCTTGTAGGTAGGTAGGAATATAGCCCCCCAGTCGGTAGGTAGGTATAGAGTCCCCTTAGTAGGTATGTATATAAGCCACTAGTAGGTATGTATATAAGCTCCCTGTAGGTAGATAAAGCTCTCCTGTAGCTAGGTATAGGCCCCCTGTAGGTAGATATAAGCCTCCTGTAGGTACAGATATACCCCCTGTAGGTAGATATAGCCCCCTATAGGTACAGATATACCCCCTGTAGGTAGATATAGCCCCCTGTAGTTAGATCTGTATGTCCCCTGTAACAAGTAATATAAGTCAGCTCACTTACGTGTCTTCATTTAGCCTTTAGAACCACAGATTGTTGGCGGAGCTTGGAAGTCCCAATGAACTTCACATGGGAAAAAGCAGTCTTTCAAGCTAAGTATTCCGGCTTACAACGCCCAAGGCATAGAATTGCTAGATGGCTTTTGTGCTTGTTAAAACTTGAAAAATTGTATTTCTTTTCCACTAAAAAATGCTCAATACAAAAGAGCATAGAGGCTGCAGATACAGTGTCCATGCAGGAGAATGCACGACGTGTTTCGACTTTACAAAGTCTTAATCATTGTACAGATATTCTTGTCTCTAAGTTAGTTTCTCTTATAGGTTGAGATCTTAGGGGAGTGGTTGGGCACACAGTTCTTTAACCCTTAATAGTCCTCAAGTTAAAAACACAAAGGTTAATATAAACATATACAGCAAAATTTAAAAATATGTGCAACATAAATGCAAATATGAATGCATACGTTTCTGGACCTATCTGTATATATTTACATGTGATACAAATACAAGAGATCATGTCTTATGTTTGAACCTGTTGCTTGTCTTGTGTTCAGCGTATATATCCATTTGGCCTCTCTAATTAATAGGTTATGTCGTAAATTTCCTCCTCTAGTGGGTTTACAAACTTTTTCTATACCAATAACTCGCATCTGGCTAACATCTTGTTTGTGTACCTCAATGAAGTGTTTAGCTATTGCTGAGAATTTCCAAATTGGATTTTGTAAGTCAGAAAGATGACGTCTTATACGTGTTTTAATCCCTTCCTGACGGACGGTCCTAATAATATGGCTCTACATTTTTTTCGTCCTCGCCTTCTGAAAGCCATACATTTTTTATTTCTCCACCTACATAGACATATGAGGGCTTTTATTTTGCGGGCCAAGATTTACTTTCTAATGGTGTTATTCATATTACTATAGAATATACTGGGGAACGGCAAAAAAAATTCTAAGTTGGGCAAAATGTGAAAAAAAAACTTAACTTGCGCTATGTTTACGGGAGTTTTTCTTTAATGGAGTTTATTCTTCGGTAAAAGTGATATCTGTATTCTATTCGTATCCACCAATACCAAACATGTACGTTTTCCGTTATGTTTTGGTACTGTAAAAAAATTCCAAACATTTTCTATTTTTGAAATTTGCGCCATTTTGTGTGACCAATAACTTTTGTACTAACACCTACGGACGTCAGTGAGGGGGCATTTTTGCGGGCTGAAGTGAACCGTATATACTCGAGTATAAGCTAACCCGAATATAAGCCGAGGCACCTACTTTTGCCACAAAAACCGGGAAAGCTTATTGACTCGAGTATAAGCCTAGGGTGAAAAATGCAGCGGCTACTGGTGAATTTTAAAAATAAAAATAGATACCAATAAAATTAATGGCAAGGACATAGGCAGTTTAATGTCCCCCATAGGCAGAAAAAAGGCTGTTATAAGCAGTTTTAAGTCCCCCATAGGGAGATTAGGCAGCTATATGTCCCCTATAGCAGGTTTTTAGGCTGGTATAGGTCCTTATAGGGAGGTATAGGTCCCCCCAGGCAGGTTATAGGCAGTTAGGTCGTTATAGGCAGGTATAGGTCCCCCTAGGCAGGTTATAGGCAGGTATAGGTCGTTATAGGGAGGTATAGGTTTCCCCTAGGCGGGTATAGGCATGGTATAAAGGGCACCCTAGGAGGCTATAGGCATGTAATAGGTCGTTATAGGCAGGGATAGGCCCCTAGGCAGGTATAGGCAGTTATAGGTCCTCTAGGTAGGGTTAGGCAGGGTAAGGCAGGTATAGGTCCTTAGGTAGGCTGTAGGCAGGGAAAGGTCCTATAGGTAGGCGTAGGCAGGGTATAGGCAGGTATAGGTCCTATAGTAAAGGGTGTAGGCAGGTATAGGTCTCATAGGTAGGCTGTAGGCAGGGTATAGGCAGGTATAGGTCCTATAGGTAGGCTGTAGGCAGGGTATAGGTCCTATAGGTAGGCTGTAGGCAGGGTATAGGCAGGTATAGGTCTCATACGTAGGCTGTAGGCAGGGTATAGGCAGGTATAGTTCTCATAGGTAGGCAGTAGGCAGGGTTTTAAAACAAAAAAAAACACTTACCTGGCTCCCCGCTGCTCCGTCTCCCTCGCCGCCCCCGCCTCCTCGCTGCCCCGCCCTCCCGCGTCTTCCCGGCACAGGCGGGTGATGTCATCAGGCCGCGCACGGCGCAGAGAGCGAGCGCTCCCTGCGCCGTAGTGGTATCTCTTCTCCTGCATGCGCTCCGGAGGAGTCGCACACAGGGGAGGATATCGCTGACAGCGCACGGGCCACCGCAGTGCCCAAACGCTGTCAGGTACTCGGCCTTCAGCTATATGCGCTCCATGAGGAGTCGCATATAACTGAAGCGTCCCGGTCGGCGTACGGGCTATCGCAGCGCCCAAGCCCCCGACAGTAAACCTCGAGTATAAGCCGGGGGGGGATTTTACAGCACATTTTTTTGTGCTGAAAAACCGGCTTATACTCGAGTATATAGGGTATTTTTTATTGCTAGCATTTTTGGGCAATGCATGCACTTTTTTGATCAAAATTTTTTATCTTTCTACGGTGTTCAGCGTACGGATAAATGATGTTATATCTTTATAGATCAGACTTTTTCGGACGTGGTGATACCAAATATGTGTCACTTTTTTATTATTTTATTGTTTTTATTTGTAAAATGGGGAAAGTTGTGCGAGTTGAACTTTTAATACTTTTTTTTTGAGCTTTAAAACTCTGTTTATTTTTTTTTTTACTTTAACATTGAGTCCACCTAGGGCGCTTCACCACTAGGGGGCGCAATCGTTAATACAGCCTAATGCATTGCATAGACAATGCATTAGACTGTATCAAGATGGCGGTTTCCCCACTTCCAGCCTATGGCCGGAAGTGGGGAAATTCAAAACATGGCAGCGATGGGAGCCTTCACAAGGCTTCCGCTGCCATGTTAGCATGTCGGAACACAGCGGTCTCACCGCTGATGTCCTGATTGGACTGAAGAACGGTGCGCAGCACCGCTCTTCATTCATGTAGACGCCGCAGCGTCTAAGGGGTTAAACAGCGCAGGCGGGCGACGCTGCCCCCCTCTGCGCTGAAACCACCGGGTATTAGCTGCAATTAGCCGCTAACACCTGGCGGCTGTGACACAGGATCGCGCCGCGATCCTGTTTCAAAGGCGCTTACCGGAGCTATGTACTCATATGTCATAGGTCGGTAAGGGGTGAAGATTCATGCTGGTACAACCAACATACTGCAAGTTACATTTTACACTTGAAACCAGGTATACCACATCCTTGGTATTACAGTTTATGTATTGGTTGATTTTATATTGACTATGTGTAACAAATGAGTGAAAAACTTTAGTTTTTTTTCCATGTGTTTATAGCACTTGCAAATTTTATGACCACAGCTATAATTACCTTGAGTTTGCAGCCAATTTCTATTTTTGTTTTGACTATCAGACAAGAAAAAGGATGGTGAACCCATAGAACCTATACTGGGTCCTCGTTTGGAAACAAAATTAACTCCTTCCTGTAAGATAACTGCTGGATTATTATGTCTATACAGTATTGGTAAATGGCGTTTGAGGATTTTAACTATTTGAGTATATTGTGGTGAATACGTTGTAGAAAAAGTAATTTTAGATGTTTTGTTTGTTGCTTTACTCTTAGTATCCTTAAATAGTTGTTCGTGTGATATGTTATTCACCACCTTTTTAGCTGTATGGAGAAATTGCTCCTTGTAACCCCTTACTGCCAATGGTGATGTTGTGATTTTCTTCATTCTAATAAGTTCTCCTACTAGGATAAAAACAAACAAAGAAATATATAACGGATGCAAACTTGGTGTAGCTGTATCCCCAAACAACACGAAAAAAATATATACAAATCCATGGAAAAAATCATGTTTCACTAAAATATAACTTTTAATAAAGATATCTAAAACTTAAAGGGGTTGTCTCGCTACAATAATTGGGTTTTAATTAAAAGATCTTTAAAAAACAAGCAGCTTTGGGAATATATGTTCATTACAAATTCCTACGATTTTTGGTTATTGTTATTTTAGTGCATCAGTCCTGAAATCATATAGCAGCTGACCCTTTTATCTTTTTCTCACGGCTGTCAGTGCTGATGACCATCTGTTTCTGAATACCCCGGTTTGGAGCAAGAGCCCCCCTGCACAGTATGCTTCTTTTTTTTGGGGGGAGGGAGGGGTTCTGGGGTTCCGGGTCTGTGTGGATTAAAAACCCCGTGTGCCCCTTCCTCCTGTTCTCACACAGATTGAGGAGAGCAGAGGGGAGGCTGATCTGTTCGTAAATTTAAAACAAATTAATGTTGTTACTTTAATCATGAGTGTTGTGGGGCCTGACTATACTAAAAAGAACAGTCAGGGGGCTTTTGAACGGTTCCATCCCCCCCCCTGCTTGCTTATTAGTTACATATGGGATTTAAAGTAACTCCTTCACAGCCCCGTGTCTGTTCTGAAGGGTTTTGTTTTTTTGTTGCTGGGATGTGGAGAATTTTTTGCTAAACAGGGGGTATAGGAACACTTCATCCCCCCGCTCTGCTATTAGCAAAAAACACAGCTTACAGAACCTCCACACCATAGATCACCCTTCTCCTTCCCGTGGGGGCTGGGCAGTGCAGCTGATCTAGCAGCCCAACAGACCTAGGGAGGCAACACAGGGTTAACCCTGGCAGCAAACCCCCCCCCACTCCACCTGCTGATAGAAGTTATGGAGGGAGCTGTCTGGGCTGAGGGGAGGGGGGAAGAGGGGGGAGAAAAGGCAGACAAGAAACACCCCCCCCAATTCAAAAATCCTTTGCTGCCGAAGCATTTTAAGTGGGCTTAAAGCTTGTAATGAGAAAACTCTTTAAGGACAAAATACATACACCAAAAATAATTATCAAAACAAAAAAACGGGTAAAATATGTACTATGTGTGTTAATAAAGGAACATAAAAGTCGAAAAAATCCCACGAATCCCATACTTATCTACACGCCCACAAGGGGAAAAAAAAGGTATCGCCCCTAAAAGGGGCCCCCCCGGGGGAACCTACCCCCAACACACACTATCCCTACAAAAAATGTCCCAACATGTTTGTGTCCCTCTCGCACCTTATCAGGGGACTAATAAGGGAAAATTCACAAAAGCTCAAAAAAAGTCTAATACAGCTCAGTATAGTACATAAATACATATACCCCAAAAAAGAATCAAACAACAGCGCCCTAGATGCGGATTAATACCATCTTGTGCCGTACAACTTCAAGTTGAAGACACAGAGTCCTCTGGGTTTAAATGAATCCATTGATTTTGGCTGTTTTATTTAGTCCATTATATTGTCCGGACTTTAAACACACTTTGTCCATTTCTCTAATTTAATATCCTGTATAGTATTGCCTTTCCATAATTCAGCAAAAAATATTGTTTTAGCTGCCTTGTGTAGCGCTTTCTTATCATTGATAGCGCTCCATTTATAAGTTGCCACTTTAAATACAATGCTTATTGGCTACTGAAGCGTCTGCAGACATAGGTCGTTATGATGCCTCTGATTAGAGATGGGCGAATTTCCCGAAATTCGGTTCGTTCACTTTGCCGGATTTCTCGGCAAAAAATAACTTTGTTCCGAATCACGTTAAAAACAGCTATTTCCAGGCTGTCCAGAGCCTGCAGAGTGCTGTAGAACGTTTTGCCATGCTTAAATATGCAGAGGGGGCCTTGGTTTGGTCTTCATACAATGTTGTGTTTTAGTATGACACGCACATGACTGCCGCCCCTCTTAGAATAGCTTCACTATAAAATTCCCTGGGCACTTAAGAGGGCAAAACTGACCAAAAAACTGAAGGGGGAATGTAGCCTGATAAAGTCATGAGAGCGACAGCTGGAAAAAAACAAGCTGAGGGCTCAGGTGGCAAAATCGTGACAGAGTGTGGAAGTGACGGCGGCAGCCACAGCAGCATGAGGTCAGACAGTGGGACAATGACATTCTGGGGGTGGCAAAAACAGGAGTAGGCCACAGAGTGGCACAATGACCAGTGGAGGTCAGGCACAGCACAGCAGCAGCATGAGGTCAACAGGGCACAAAGACATTTTTAGGTGGCCAAAAACAGAGGGAAAAGGGAAAACACAGGGGTGGCACACAAGCCCCAGGAGTTAGGGCACGGGCCATCCCGGGTTTTTCAGCAGCAGGGGAAAGAGGTAGACAGGGGACAATGACATTCTGGGGGTGGCAAAACAATAGGCCCAAGTGGGCACAATGACAAAAGTGGGGGAGGGGTTTTACGGGCAGCAGCCACAGCAAGGGGGAAAAAAGGGTAGACAAATGGCACAAAACAGTGTGTAGCCGGCACACCACAGCAGCCCCATGAGTAGACAGGGGCACAATTACAGTGTGTGGGCACGGCAGCAGCCCAGCAGCACATGAGGTCAAAAGTGGCACAATGAAAAGTGTTTGGTCACAGCACCCCCAGCAGCAAGAGGTCAGAATGGCACATGACCGTGTGAGGTCCCCCGGGGAGCAGGAATGAGGCGACAGTGGCACAATGACATTTGGGGGGCAAAACAGATAGGCCACAGAGGGCAATGAAAAGGTGAGGTACGGTGGGCAGCATGAGGTCAGGGCAGGGCACAATGACATTGGAGGTGGGAAAAACTGGAGTAGGCCCCGAATGGCACAATGACAAGGTGGAGGTAACCAGCAGCAGCAAGAGGGCAGACATGACAATGAAATTTGGAGGGGGCAAAACAGAAATGGCCCCAAATGGCACAATGACAAAGTGGAGGTACGGGCAGCAGCAGAGGTCAACAGTGGCACAAGAATTCTGGAGGTGCAAAACAGAGTAGGCCCCAGAGTGGACAATGAAAGGGGAAGTACGGCAGCAAACAGCATGGGTTTTAAATGGCACAAAGACAGAGTGTGTAGGTCACGGCCCAAGCAG
>JAODAL010051916.1:0-26352 GCA_025379985.1 Phyllomedusa bahiana
GCAAGGGGGAAAAGGGATCTTGTCCGTCATGTGCACTTCCTCACTGCCTGATAGGACAGATAGAGGGGCTCCAGCGAGCTTCTGGATGCGAGGAGCACGCTGCTGTCTAGGGGCTTGTACAGGGGCAACGGCGTTTGTCAAATGTTGGGGGTCCATTTTGATTGTGGACCCCGGCACCCCAATCCTCCTGTGCTGCTGTCATTGGTGTCTGGTGGGCCTGCTCCTCCACCTGCAGCTGCCCCTCTCCTACATGCTGCGGCCTTACTTGAATATGGTGCGCGGCACCGTGCTGCGAGGCCACATTGCCGCCATCCTGGATGTCCTCCTCCTCTGACCGCCACACGTCTGCTGTCCTGCTGGGATGAGGGGTCTGCGGCTGCGGCAGTACACGTCCGCTCCTCGTGGAGCGTGGAGGGTCGGGCGCCATCTTGCCTGCGGGCGCGCTCACCGCCGGAGCAAACTCTCTCTCTGCACACGGGCTCCCCGCTGTTGAAAAATCCTCCGCACCCGGTGCCGGTGACGGAGCTCACTCTCGGCTCCTGCAAGAGCCGCTTACTGCTGCTGGATGGACGCGGGAAGCTCCGGTATCAGCGGGATGGAGCGGGAGCACTCACTCCGTGCGACCGCTCATGTGCGCGCCGGAACCGGAAGTCGCATGGGCGTCCTTGATACTGCTGGAAAGGCCTTTCTTAAAGGTGGCGCGCAGGGCGGCATCATTCCAGGACAGCTCTGATGCCAGGGTGCGAAACTGTACTGCGTACTCTCCGACTGAAGTTTCACCCTGGCGTAGGTTCAAGAGTGCCGTCTCAGCAGAAGAGGCTCGAGCTGGTTCCTCGAAGACACTGCGGAATTCAGCGAGGAAGGCCTGCAGATCCGCAGTCACAGGATCGCTCCTGTCCCATAGAGGCGTAGCCCAGGCCAGGGCCTTCCCGGACAACAGGCTGACCACAAACGCCACCTTGGAACGTTCTGACAAGAATTGGTCCCCCATTAACTCAATGTGCATGGTGCACTGGGTGAGGAAACCCCTGCAGAGCTTGGGATCACCGTCAAATTTGGCAGGCAGCGACAAACGGAGCTTGGGTCCCAACGGAGCCAGTGGAGCCGCCGGAGCGGGAGCGGCCACAGGAGGAGGTGGAGGTTGCTGCTGGGCGGTGACGAGTTGCTGCACCATGGCGGTCAACTGATCCAGCTGTTGCCCCTGCTGGGCCAGTTGCTGAGACTGTCGGGTCACCACGCGAGAGAGGTCCGCCACACTGGGCAGCGGTACCTTGGCGGGATCCATGGCCGGATCTTACTGTTACGGTTCCGGACGCGGAAGTGGATCCACTGGACCACCGCAAGCGATGGTGTAAGCCACGCCAGGGAACGGAATCTAAGTAGGTCCCGGTATTCACCAGAGCCCGCCGCAAAGCGGGATGGACTTGCTGCGGCGGGAGTCTACCAGGTCGTTACCCCCGACGTGACTTGCTTGCGGTGGCAGCCGAAGTATAGCGTGGTGCAAAATCGTCAGGCAGGCTCGTAGTCGGGGTCAGGCAGGAGGTCAGGGCAGGCAGCTATGGTTCGTGGTCGAGGACAGGCAGGCGGTCAGGGCAGACCGGGGCAGAGCTGCGGCGGCGCCCGCAGGAGGGATCGCGGGCGCCGGAAGCAACAGCAGTGTTCTTTGAAGCAGGTATCTTCGCTCCCTGAAGTGTGCTGGTCTGAACAGGACCCAATAGAGAGGTAACAATAGCGTATGACCCACCTGTACTGAGGTCCCGGTGAAGTTTCGGAGGTGGGCTTAAGCAGTTTTGGACCAAAGTGTGAACTAAGAACCTCAAAACATTTTTCCATGTATCCTAGTTAGCAGTAATGCTTTTTCCAAAATTCCTATGTCCCTTTTGATAGTTTCTTTAGTCCATAGTGTGCCACTGTTTTTTGAATTTGAATATAAGTTATGCTATGCAAGGTAGACCAGACGCCAGATTTTTGACAAGTTTTTTCTTTCAGGTGCACTATACACTCCTTTAATGCATCCTGAAACTGGCGTGGCGGCGCCTCTTTTCTGAAACTCCTGCAATGCAATCACTGAGTACATTTTCCTTTTTTATTATGGAGTTTCAAACAAAAATGTTCTACAAAGTGAATTTATTTCGGTTGTCTGGCTTGGCAGGCGAAGCTAAGCAGCAAATATATGCAAATTGTTGTCTCAATTGGTCTGGCATTTGAAATACTATTGAAATTGTATCCTGCCAGAGATTAGCATCCATTAGCAAACCATATCTTTTGGCAGCTTCTTTGAATGTACTGCAAAGCAGACCAACCTCAGTGTTCAAAACTTGTTGCTGCTCTCACAAAAAGAAGCAAAGATCTCAAACAATGCTTTTCTGTATTCTTAAACCTAACGGTATACATACTTCCAATAATGTTATCGTTTCCCACTTGTCACCTTTGTTACTGGTATTTAACAAAGTTTTATTGATACGGAATTTCCCAAAAGTAATACTCGTGAGCATTTGGATCGTCTATATTAAAGGATTTTTGTACCACGATAAATGTTTATCACCTATCCACAAGACAAGTAATAAGTGTGATAGGCAAAGGTCCCACCACTGCAACCCCAACTGCTGCTCTGTTCAAAGTCTATGGGACTGATGAAGATAGGCCCAGCAGTCAGACATTTATCACCTTTCCAGCCAATCAAAGAACAAGCTACTGATTCTGATTGGCTGGAAAGGTCGAGCCTCTGTATTTCTGTCCAATCACTGAACAGCTTTGTTCAAAACTGTGTATTTTGAATTATCCTGCCTTGTTTCTGATTGGTTGTCGAGATTCCCATAGAGAATAATGGTTCCACGTCACTTGAGTAGCGAATGGAGGATGAAATGGACCAGTGAGAGCTCTGCCTCATTTTTAAATGTACGATTTTCCTGGTTTTTCGTATAACATGTCTCCCGATGTAGCGCCGGTGTAAAATAGGTGTAAAAGGTTTATGCTCTTTAATTGACATTATTTGATTGCAATGAAAACCTTTTTTAAGCACCATGGGCGACATGCATGAAATGTGGCATTTAAATGTCAAATTTCATGCGCATAATTATTGCATAGAATGCACCTGATTTTTTTAACCTGTTCTACTGTGGGTCATAAATTAGGCGCATTCTAGCGCTGGTACGACATTTGTGGATCAGGTACACCACTTTGAAAGTGGTTCACCTGTTTCAGCAGTAATGTGCCTATAAATGCCGTAGCGAAGCTATAAATATGTAGCTCCACTACGGTTCTAGTGTGCCCCGCCTCCCGCTATGGATTACGCTTCGTCTCCTCGTTCGTACAATATTAGCTCCACATTAGCTCCTCTCTCCTTCCCTCTCCATGCATGCATCTCATGCATTACTTACTTACTTTACCTACCCCAAACCATCCTCTTTCAGGGTGCTGCACAAACATCGCTCATATTCATCAGTGAACCATCTGAAATCACTTTTCATTCTTCTGCTTCTTGCTGCAGGAGAAAGCTCTCCCAACCCGGTCCCCCTTCTTTACTGCTCATCCCACTCTTTCCCCCACAGAAACCCTGCTAACCTGCGTATTATTTTTTTTTCGTCTTTTCCTCTCCCATTTAAATGTGCTTTGGGGAAACGCCCGATCCGTCTGTAATAAATCACTGCTGTCCATGAAACTGTTCCTTTCTAACTCCCTATCTCCTAGCTCTCACAGAAACTTGGCTCCAGCAATCTGACACCGCATCCTTGTTTGCCCTCACCTACGGCGGCAAACACTTCACCCACACCCCCAGACCTGACAGGCCAGGTGGAGGAGTTGGCATACTTCTCGCTCCACATTGCCCCTACCAGGTCATTCCCCCTGTACCCTCACTCACTTTCCCCTCCTTTGAGGTCCACACCCTCAGACTCTTTCGGCCATTTTCCCCCGGCTCACCCCGCAAGTTTCAGGATCATTTTGCTGCCTGGCTTCCTCATTTCCTCTCGACTGAAATACCCACATTCCCTTATGGGGCGATTTCAACATCCCATTGACAACCCTATGTCTTTCCCTTTCCCCCTCTCGTTCTTTCACTAACCTCTTCTCTTGGCCTCTTGCAGTTTCCTGACTCTCCAACTCCCCAAAAGGGTGGGACTCTCTTGATTGGCTTTTGTCGCCCCTGTCAATTTCTAAATCTTACCACTTCCTTATGAACTCTCGGATCATAAACCCTTTTCTTTTTTACTTCAACAACCCCTTTTAGCCTTCTCTCGACACACCAACCCCTCGCCCATTCCCAAATCCTCCGCTCTATCAACACTCAGGAGCTCACAGACACCATACAGTCCTCACTGCCCCCAATCTTTCCCCCTCTCCTGTCCTGCCTGGCTGTCAAACGTTACAATGAAACTCTCACAACCACCCCCTGGACCTGTTGGCACCACTCACACACCGCACCACCAGAATCAGACGCCCGAGCCTTGGCCACGCCTCAGACTCGCCATCTACAGCGCTGTTCCAGGTGCGCTGAGCGTCTGTGGGGAAAGTCAAAGCTACCTGCGATTTCTCCACTACAAATTCAAAGCTCAGGACTACCACACTGCCTTCACTGCGCCAAACAAAAATTTTCACCTCCCTCATCTCAACACTACACAACAACCAAAACGTCTGTTTGACACCTTCCATCCCTCCTCAGGCCCAAAGCTCAGGCCGGTCACTGACCCCTGTGCTGAAGGGCCTGGCCACTCACTTCAAAGACAAAATTGACAGCATCTGGCAAAACATCACTCCCCAATCCCCAATTAACACCATTTTTGTCCCTCCCGCAACATCCTCTAATCTGCTCTCAGCCCTTGACCCGACATCAGAAGATGAAGTTTCCAGGCTCCTCCTGTCTGATCGCCCCACACTTGCTCTAGTGACCCCATTCCCTCCTACCTTGTCCAGTCCATTTCTCCAGCTGTCCTCTCTCACCTCACTACAATCTGTAACCTATCTCTCTCCACTGGGATCTTCCTATCTTCCTTTAAACACGCTGTTATAACTCCCTTACTTAAAAAGCCCTCTCTGCATCTAAAGCCTCACCCATGACTTCCTTCCTTTGCACCCCTCTCCTGCCAAATGGCTCCTCTGGTTACTTTGCTCGACCGTGGCTGGGGCATGGCCTCTTTAGATTTGTCGATATAACAGAAGGCAGGGATAGAAGGTTGCTACCGTTCGAAAAGCTGAGGGACATGTATAACCTCCCTGCATGGGCTCACTTTCACTATTTACAGATTTCTCATCTCTTATCATCTCTCTATGGCACTAACGTATTATCGGCTCCAACTCAGTTTGAACTCCTATGCAAGATAGGTACCTCGACAAAGGGCCTTATCTCAACCATATATTCTATTCTTAGGGAACCTAAATCTGACGAGGAACTGACCCACAGGTATATGACCAAATGGGAGAACTACCTGGGAAGACCTATCCCTTACCCCACCTGGCAGACTATCTGGAGAGCCGCAGCAAAATCCTCAGTGTGTACCACTTATAAAGAAAACCTTTATAAAATCTTATTATTTTGGTATCACACCCCAGACCTATTGCATAAATGGAACCCTCAGTTTCCGCAGACATGCTGGCGTTGTGGACTCTCAGTAGGTACACTCCCCCACATATTCTGGGACTGCTCGGTTGTCCAGATCTTCTGGAAACAGGTGGGAGATTTCTCCTCAGCGCTTTTTGGTACCAGGATTGATCTGGATCCTCTTACATATTTACTCAATGGGCCAGTCCCGGGGTTAACCAAAGAGAGATCTCAACTGTTCACACACATTCCAACAGCTGCTAGATGTCTACTCCCATGTATGTGGCGACAAACATCTCCTCCAGTGCTATTACACCTTTATCACAGTATTAGAGAAGTCCGTAGATTGGAATATTTGACGGCCTCCATACATGACAAAATAGACCCTGTCGACAAAGTTTGGTCTGAATGGGATGACTATTGGATTCGCCACCCGCCTTGAGCGGGCTCACCACATCTCTTTGCCCCCTCCTTACCTTTACCCTAGCCTTCCCCTTTTTCACATGACCCCGCTTTTGTTTCTTAGATTGTAAGCATGGCTTCTCGTGAACTCTGAAGATTGTAAAACTATGTTCTCGATTATTTCACTCTGCTGATTATCGTTATCAATGGACAATGCTTTGTTCTCTCCCAATTTGTTAAAATCTTTAATAAAAATTACAAAAAAAAGCCCTCTCTGGACCCCTCCTGCGCCGCCAACTACCGACCAGTCTCTAACCTGCCCTTCATCTCCAAACTCCTGGAACGCTTGGTCTACTCTCGCCTGATCCGCTATCTCTCTGCTAACTCTCTTCTAGACCCTCTGCAATCCGGTTTCCGCACCCTACACTCCCGGAAACTGCTCTTTCTAAAGTTTCAAATGATCTCCTGACAGCAAAATCTCAGGGTAACTACTCATTGCTGCTTCTTCTGGATCTCTCTGCAGCGTTTGACATTGTGGATCACCACCATCTCCTCAGCATGCTCCGCGCCATCGGTATCCAGGACACCGCTCTCTCTTGGGTTTTCTTCCTACCTCTCTGACCGCTCCTTCAGTGTCTCATTTTCCGGTTCTACCTCCTCTCCCTCTTGCTGTCGGCGTTCCTCAGGGATCCGTTCTTGGTCCTCTCCTCTTTTTCACCTAAAACAGCCCCCATTGGACAAACCATCAGCAGATTGGCTTCCAGAAACCATCTTACGCTGATGACACTCAACTATACACTTGCTCCCAGACATCCCCCCGCCCTGCTACAAAACACCAGTGACTGTCTGTCCGCTGTCTCTGACATCATGTCCTCTCTCTATCTCCAAACTAAACCTCACTAAAACTGAATTCTAGTCATCCCACCATCTATTTAACCGACCTCACCCTGCTATTTCTCTCTCAGTGTGTGGTACCACCATAACTCCTAGGCAGCACCCCGCTGTCTGGGGGTTATATTTGACTCTGATTTTGACTTCACCCCCTATATCAAATCCCTTGCTCGCTCTTGTCACCTGCACCTCAAGAACATCTCCAAAATCCGTCCATTTCTCACTGGGGAAAAACAACTCAAACTCTCATTTTTTGGGCTCTTATTCATTCTCGTCTTGACTACTGTAACTCCCACTTATTGATCTTCCTCTCTGTAAACTCTCCCCTCTCCAATCTGTCCTGAATGCAGCAGCCAGGCTTGTCTTTCTTTCCCAGCGCAAATACTGATGCCTCTACCCTGTGTCTGCACTGGCTGCCTATTCAGTACCAGAATACAACATAAACTTATCACTCTCCCACAAAAGGGTTTCTCCACAGTGCTGCACCCCATACATCTCCTCCCCTTTTCTCTGTCTACCACCCCACCCGCTCTCTCCGCTCTGCTACTGATCTAAGACTACACACATCACTCATCCGAACCTCCCATGCCCGTCTCCAAGATTTTGCACGTATTGAACCAGTTCTCTGGAACATGTTAAACCCCTGTGTTCAGGCACACTCACAACCCCCACAGTTTTAAGTGCGCTCTGAAAACTCATCTTCTTAGACAAGCCTATCAAAATCCCTAATTGTCAACCCCCAAATTCTGTCACAGATTCGTCACTTCCTGCACTTGGGGACCCACAGGCACTTATCTGTATATAGATGTAATGGTTGGGAAGGCAGGTTCATCCACATTTTATGTATACTACACCATATTTATGTAAACATGGCTGGTCCATTGTAAACCAAGCACTTGTTAGCCTTTGTTTCACCCATACACTCTAATAGATTGTAAGCTCTTGCGAGCAGGGCCCCCACCCTTGTGTCTCATTTGTCAGTAGCTTTTTTATTTTGTATTGTCTTGTTTTTATGTGGTTATTCCCTTTTATATTGTAAATTGCTGGGGAATATGTTGGCGCTATATAAATAAATATTATTATTATTATTAACGTGCGGGGGAGAATTAACATGTCAATTGTAAGCGTTGCTTACGCCCCTGGCCGCCCCCCTGTGCTTTGGAATTACGTGCTGATCAGCATGTGGTTCCAAAACACACGCATATTGAGGTGTGTACTATACGCGCTGCAATAAGCCGTGTGAACATACCCTTAAAGGGGTTGTCTCACTACATTGATTCATCCTGTTTTCTTGGTGTCACTTTGAATTCAGGTTTAATGGCTTCTACTAGACTGCAGTAGAAGCCGGTCTGTAGCTAAAAGCAACCAGTGCTGGCAGCCTATCAGGATAGCCCAAACGGGGTCTGTAGCTATAGCGACCTGAGGAGCTGATGCAGCCCAAAACAAGAGGGGATATCTCAGATAGGTAGGACACTGTTAATGGACATATATTGCAAAGTGACTTGTTTTTGCAAGATCTTTAACATAAAAAGCGATCCTTATAGTGAGACAACCCCTTTAAGCAACAGGTCTGAAAAGTCCTAAATGACCAGCTACATTTTTTACTTTTTGCCTCCCTGCATTTTAACGCAGTTGTATGATGACTTGTTTTATGTGGGAGACGTTGTATTTGGTATGTAATTGAGCATACATAAAAATTACCATGTAATTTATTTATTTATTTATTTATTTTCAAATTAAAAAAAAAACCTGTATTGAATAAATGCGTACTTACAAAGTCAAATATTTTCCAAGGTTAAAGAGTCCAATGGTTTAACAAGGCACAAGATAGTACAGTTGATATTCTCGTAAAACAGGTCATATGTATTCCAAACAAAACGGAAGATGGATTGATAGTGTTAACATGGGGGGGAAGGGGAGAGGGGAAGGGGGAGTGGACGTCAAATCAGTACAAATACATCTTGCCTGGAGACATAAGATGATAGAAGAGCGAGTGCCCAAAAGTAAACAAGACGAAGTGATATAGGGTGGTGTAGTATAGTATAGTGTAATATAGCGTAATGCAGTATAATATAGTCTAGGCTGAGCTAGAATAGTATAAGGCGGCAAATCCCCCGGGGACCCCCCAGTAAGGATCAGAGAATCTTTCATTCACAGCAGGATTGCGGGTTATGTTAGGTAAGTCTGGTACCTCCCCCGGGATGCCCCCAAGGAACTCCGCCGCTCCACCATGCACTCGCCTTGCATTGACAATGTGGGCACTCCCTCAGACTTAGTTCCTGCATAGTTACCAGGTAAACCAATGTGTCTAAAAAAAAACAAGGAGAACGAACACAACTAAAAAAAAAAAAACGGCTCGGGTGTTTTTTCACTTCTTACGGGTCTTTCTGCTCCAGACTACACAAAGAGCAAACTAGCAGACCCTCCTCAAGTACAGGTGAGGTAGCTATCCAAGGCACAGAAGGAGATCCAATCCTCCCACACACAAAGGTATTTGCTATAATTAGATGGTGAGTCTGATCTGAACTCCTCCAACCTCTGTAGCGTATGAATCTCCTTAAACCAATTTGTAAAGGTCGGACAGGAAGTTGAGAGCCAGAGTCTGGGGATGACCGTTTTCGCCGCTAGGAGCAGGATGGTGAGAAGGTGGGCCTTGAGAATGGCAGTGGGGAGCGGAATGTCGAATAGAAGAACAGTGGAGGGATCATTCCGTATCTTTATCCCCATTATTTTATGGATGATATATATCACTCGGCCCCAGAAGGGTTGCAGAGCAGGACAGCTCCACCAGATGTGGGTCATAGTCCCTCTCCCGGACCTACATCGCCAACATGTGTCCAGGAAATTAGGATAAAAAACACTCAAAAGGGCAGGAACGCGGTACCATCTAGTGAGGATTTTATTGTTCAGTTCGTGGGCCTTGGAGGAGACTTATGTGTCAACTTAAACGCTTTCTACCAATCTTCAATGGAAAGAGAGATGTTCAGCTCTCATTCCCAGCTCTGCTGAAAAGGCAGCTTGTCTGTGGACTGGGTGCTAAGCAAAAGTTTATAGAGGCCAGAGAGGACACGTTGTTCTGTGTATCTGCCAAGGCACCACAGTTCAAAAGTTTTGGGGGGTCTATGCAGGTTCAGAGTCTGGTTCCACTTGGTGTACAGACTCCTTAATTGATAATAATGGAACCTCGGAAAGGGTGTAGTTGTTGTGTCTCCCACCAGCTCCTCATACCCCTTTAAAGAGTCCAAGGTGAGTATTCTCTCCGCTGTTGTTGAGAGGGCATCGCGCCCCAATAGACGAGATATTGGTGTAGCTGGGGACATAGGAACCTCCGGGTTGCCCAGTAGTGGGGTACAGGGGCCACCAGTTCTATATATTTTCATTTTTGAAGCATAGGATCTACGGGTAGCGACTGAGATTTGGGCTATTAAGGGTAATTGACAGAGCAGACCCTTTGATAACACTGAAACCGGGAGCCAGGGTAAAGCCGCAGTAGGAGCTTTATACAGTTCGGTCTCAAGAAGAACCCAAAGTTTAAAGGTTGGTATTTTGAAGCATCCTAGAGTCCGAACCGCAATCGCCGCCAAGTAATAGGCCTGGAAGTCTGGCAGGGATAGACCCCCCTCCGGCTTGGAGCGAGTCAAAGTGGATTTCGCTATCCTAGGGTGACCATGCGCCCAGACAAAGCGAGTGACAACCCTGTGTAATTCCTGAAAGAAAGATTTAGGGAGTGTAGTGGGGATGGCCTGGAAGAGATAGAGCAATCGAGGTAAGACGTTCATCTTTAAAATATTAATGCGTCCAATCCAGGAGAAATCCCTCCTGTCCCATTTCAGGAGGTCCTGTTTGATCCTGGAGAGCAAAGGAGTAAAATTTAAATAAAATATCCTGTCTGGGGCAGAAGGGATTTGTACCCACAAATACCGTAAAGACGAGTCCTTCCAAGTGAAAGGGAAAGAGGCTCTAAGTCTCATCAGCAGGTGGGGAGGTATATGAAAACCCATGGCGGAGATTTTGGTCATATTGATCTTGTGGTTACTGTGGAGGCTGTACTCTTCCAGGACCCCCAGCACTGATGGGAGAGATCTCTCAGGCTCCGTGAGGTATAGGAGCAAGTCGTCCGCGAAGGCAGAACATTTAAGATGAAGACCGCCCACGTGGATTCCCCTCACCCTTGGATCACATCGTATAGCCGGCATCAGGTGCTCCATGGGCCCGAATGTACAGGATGGGGGAGAGTGGGCATCCCTGCCTGGTGCCATTACCTATGATAACAGGAGAAGATAGAGAGCCATTGATTCGTATCTGCGCTTGAGGTGAAGAGTAGAGGGCCATAACCCTCCCATACATTACAGGGCCAAGGCCCGCAGACTTCAATGCTCCACTCAGAAAAGGCCAAGCGACTCGGTCAAATGCCTTTTCGGCGTCTAGTGACAGGAATAGGCATGGGACTTTTTTTTGAGTGGATGTGGTGTATTAAGGAAAAAGTTTTAAGGGTATTGTCTCTTGCCTCCCTGGAGGGGACAAAGCCAACCTGGTCTAAGCCTATAAGGGAGTTAAGCAGAGGGTTGAGACGGTTCGCAAGTGTCGTAGCTTAATAAAGCTTTTCAGATGTTGATCGGGTTTTCAAATTAAGAATCAGTTGAAGGTAAAAAAATATCCAGGATTTATTCAATGCAAGCATTGTGAAAAAAAGCATATATAACATTATTGCATATGCTCAAGAATGTCTGCCCCCCAATCCCAGTATTTCCTAACGTTTTATAACGTTCCTCCTTCTGCAAGAATACATGTGCCAATCAGTCTTTACTTAGAAAAAACGATCTAATTTCCTATACGTTGGTTTAAAGTTTACATTTAAATACGGACCCACCTCTTACTGGATCTATTGAAACAAAGAAACCTTGTTGATTCAATAGGGCTATACCTCCAGGCCATATGTTTCCAATTATTGGAGGAGGGGGTGGGGGCATGTCTATTAACATTCCAAAGACCTGAGTTTTTCAAACTGTGATGAAAAGCACACAAAGAGTATATACAAATCATATTAATATAAAACTATAAATATTACCCTCACAATTCTCCCCCTTTTAGCAGATATGTGTGATCAGATCTGTCTTTAGGTTTTTCTGAGTACATTCTCATGCAGCTAACCTGCACTGCCAGACTTCCTAGTTACATGCTTCTTTTTTCCCCTACCTATCCCATGCTGGATTCCTCAGAAAAAAGATTGCCTACACATATTAAGCTTATTTAACATATTGAGGCTGCTTATGCCTTGAAGAGAAGATATTATATTCTCACAAGTCACAACAAGATATAACTATCTTCTTTCAGTTTCCTAGCATCCACCTACGGTGAGCACTGAACATTTAATACACACACATTATTATGAGCAGTACACCTTATATAACCATCTGTAATATCCCTCTCAGACATCCACTTAGGCCTCTAAACTAATTTGCTAGATTTAAAAATGGCAACATATCACCCCATCATGAGTCCTTCTTCACTTGGTTTTGCTTTCTCAACCATTCATCACTCAGTCTTGCAAAAAAACACTATTTTTAAATTTGCCCTTATTTGCAAATTTCCTACTGGATCAGTATAAAATTCAAGTAACTTATATCCATGAAAACTAAATGAGATTTTCCATTTTCTTGGGCTTGCTATTTGCTGCCCTTTTATACAGTGTATGCCTGGGAATCTTGTTTATATCTACATCCTTATGGTGGACTAAGAAGGTAAATGGTGACAGACTAGCTATTATGCATGTTCTTTCTACACCAAAAAACATACAGAAAATGAGACATTACTTACTCAAAAAAACACTCCAATTCTTTGGGGCTTGTTAACAGCTCAATGGCTGAACAAACATGAACCCAGTAGCTAGCAACTTTGCCATTTATGCTGACTGGGAAAAAGATCACATGTGCAGCTAATTGCTAGAGCAAGATGAAAAACTGCACACCAACTTTAACACCTATTCACACCAGCATGCATAAAAGCCGCAGTATAATGCATGGGGAGATTGCACAGATGCAAAGTAACCAATGAGACAATCACTCATACAACCTCAGGGCATGAGGGAGGTGGTTGCTGGTACTACAATTGCATATAATAAGGCGATACAAAAGTGTGCCATAAATATAGATACGTGTGGTATACAATGCTGGCTTACAACCTATTAGTGACACCCATACTATTAGACCAGGCGGGCTGCCCAGCATTTTCTAAGTGTCCAACACAGGCACACTCTGCTCCCCAGCACTGTTGGGCAAATAAAAAATGACATACTGGAAAAATATTAAATATGAGGTATTAGTTGGTAATGGGGCCCCATAACACAAGCTCACAAGCCTCTTCACGGCTCCTCATGTCTTGTGAGTCCCTACACTAACAACTTTACAGAAAAAACATACAGAAAATGGGACATTACTTACTCAAAAAAAAACTCCAATTCTTTGGAGCTTATTAACAGCTCAATGGCTGAACAAACATGAACCCAGTAGCTAGCAACTTTGCCATTTATGCTGACTGGGAAAAAGATCACATGTGCAGCTAATTGCTAGAGCAAGATGAAAAACTGCACACCAACTTTAACACCTATTCACACCAGTGTTCTTTCTACACCAAGAAGAATCCATGTATATGCAGCATATATCATGTCTTCTAGTAGATATTTCAGATGTGTGGACTTATGTAACAAATTACTATCATGTACAAAGGAGCAATTCTAATATATCCACATCTCCTTTTTCTATCCCCAGATCCTCTAACTGTATTTCAAAACCTACATTCGAAGTGATCACCATTATCTTGAGGGGCCTGATTACTAAAAGTCCCATTTCCAAATGCAGAACACTCATCACATCTATTAAAAGGAAATATTTACTCTCTTCCCATTTTAATTCATGAGTATCTACTAATAAACAAGTAGCTCCTACACCAACATAAATCCCTACATTATCACAAATGGAGGCCTTTCCTATTGACACTTTCAACTCAGGAGCTCATAATTTTCTTAACTTTACTAACGGTACTGGTACTCTTAAATTCCCAACCCTCCTATATTAACACATTCACTCTCTGACCCTCATCTGTATGTGTTGTGAGGTTAACATAAAAAAACATTGAATGTGTCCATCTTGCTATGGGTAAGAGTCCTCCAGTGATGTTCAATACTTAGTCCAGATTTGAAATTAGGGGCTGTAGTTTCTAGGGGGTAGCAAGACATACAGCTTTGAGAGAATGCACCCGCTCTTCGCTCATCAGAGCTAACTCCCGGCAGGAAACACTTCAATCCGGCACTATGGCTTCAAGTGAGTATAAATTTATTGAAAATTACATGTGCAGCAGGACATACATGTAGCAGAGCTGGCACTAGGCCAACGCGTTTCGGGCAACTTCTGCCCTTGTTCACGGCTAATAAAAAGTATAACCAACATCCTTTAAAAACAAATGCCAGCCAATTGGGAGCTTGCATGGATATGACGTTGAACTGGGCGTCATGACCAATCAAACGGCCATGTTATCGTGATCCGTGTTATGTTGTTATGGTATCTAATATATTAACAAAAGATCACTTTTATAATTTAACCCTGTTGGTGCCCTAGTGTTCAATTTCATAATCCAGAAAGCTTCCCTTTGGCGTAATATGCTTGTCCAATTACCTCCACGGTAAGATTTTTTGATCGCTTCTATCGCATAGAATCTAAAGCTTGTAGTGTTGCCTTGATGTGTTTCTATAAAATGCTTTGCAGCCCCTGATGTTTGTCCTATATTTCTTTTGATACTGTTTAAATGTTCACCAATTCTTGTTTTTAGTTTACGTATTGTGCTGCCTATATATTTTTTGCAGCATACTATACACTCTATGGTATACACAACATGATGGCTGTCGCAGTTCAAAAATTGCTGTATGTATTAATTTTTAGTTTCGGATGCATTGCTGAATGTATTTGTTTTCTTAGCTATATTGCATAAGTTGCACCGTACTCCACCACATGCAAAACAATCCTTAAGCGACAGCCATGTTGTGTGTACCTCATTGTGTATAAGAGCACTTGGTGATATGACATTGCCCACTGTTTTGCCTCTTTTTGGGACGCATCCAATACCTCTGTCCAATATCTCAGATAAGATGGGGTCTTGGCGTAAAATGCCTATATTTTTATAGAACAGATTTTTTTTTTTTTTTTACTTAGGGGCTGTAGTTTCTAGGGGGTAGCAAGACATAGTAACCCTAGATAAGGCAAAGTCCTAGCACTTGCTGGGGTGTGCACATATTTAACAGTAATCATGATAGTTAATGATGTTTCAGGAACTTATTCAGCATCTTTCATCTTTCTAAACACGGGAAGGAGTGATTCTTTCGTAGTGGCTGGTGTGGACCCAGTTGTTCTTTCTCTATAGTTTAATCAATTTCTCAGTTGTCAGAAGAACATTGAAGGGACCGTCGTAATGATAGACTCAAGGCTTCTTCTCACTTGTCTTTTAAGGACCACCCAATCCCCCAGTTCAAGGTTGTGGCTACTCAGGTTTCTGCTCAGTTCTGGAATAGAATCAAAAACTTTTATGTACTGCTTCAAGGTGTTTCTGCCGGGTCTGTACATATCCTGTCATACTGCTATTCTGTATGAGTAAAAACTGTAAGAAATATGGCCCTGTCTTGGTGGATTAACAACTAAGATCTAATACGGGGGCAGTTTAATTTTCCTTAAGGTGTATAAAATACTGAAAAAAAAGCTAATGGCAAACACTCTGACCATGGCTTCCCTGTTTCTTTAATTTTACTGTTCTATTTTTCTTTCCTCTGAAGATGGTAGAGAAAGTGAAAGGCCTATTCTATACCCAAGGCACCCATCTCTTATTTCATGACTTCTCCTGTGAAGTGTGTTCCTCTATCACACTCTATTGCTTCTGGTAGCCCAAATCAACACTTTAATCAACTTTGGGCACTTTTCTGGTGTTTTTGTATTGGGAAGGCTTCAGGCCATCCAGGACAGAGATCTACGCCAAAAAAGGACAATTTGCACTCCTTGGAATGGACACAGCGGTAGAGGTCTGTGTTTCTAGGGGGACCTTTCCTTCTTTACCTAGTCTGTGTTTTGCACATGTCGTACAGGCTTGATAGTATCTGGCTGCGGCCAAGAGCAACCCAATACTTGTTTACTAGCAAACATATACATAGCGGTCTTGGACTGGTGGGTCAGTCCATAGGCTGCTTAGGCCATCATTGGGAAAAGGACCCAGGGGAGGCAGAGCTTATTGTCTACACTCCACAGGCCACCCTCATTTAACAGCTCCCTGTTTCTCCCACTCCCCCTTTTCGACCTTCTGAGCTTGAGATTTAAGGGTCTTAAGGACATCAGGGGTAACAGGTTCTATGGTGGACACGGCCTGTACAGTCACAAGATCCTTAACCCTAGGGTTTGTCGCAGCCAGTTTTGCCGCTTTTGTCTGCTCTTATTTCCCCTTGCTTCGGGGCTGTGAGATTTTGCATGTGTCCTGACCTTAATTGTTCCAAGCTCTGCAGGCAATAACAGGGCTTTCATTAGGTCTCTGACACTTTCTGCATTCTTGATGGGTTTCTATTTGATGTTAAGAATGCCCATATGGGACCATAATCATGGGCTATTCCAAATGTATGCCATGAGTCTGTGCATATGTTTGTAGTCTTACTCTTGGTCGCTGTCCATGCCTCTGTGAGTGTTCTCAACTTCCCTCCTGGCAAATGAGGTGGAAGTGTTTCAACTTTTATTACCTTATGTTGCGTGACCACCGTATATCCAATGTGATACCTGCTGTATTCCCAGTACCTGGTTCCTTCAATAAAAACTCAAAGGTTAGAATTAGTGATTGGGAAGACCTTCACATGGGTAAATCCTATTGTTTCTTGTGCCATTAGGACCATACAAGCATATTCTTCCTCATCTTTACCATCTACTTCTACTTCTTCCCCCTTGTTATCTAAGTTCTAGGGTAACAGAGTGGTAGAGTTCAAGGTTCTACACCAAGTTAGTGAAACACTTGGGACATCAGTAACACACTGCAGGCGTAGCTAACAGGCCATAGAGATATGTCATAGTTGCACCATGAGAATATCATGTACATCATACAGGGTATGTATTGCTACGGGGTAATCCAGTACAACCTCTGAGACTTTATGTATAAGTACTTGTACTACAATGACTACTCGTACACATAAGGGGTTCCTCTCGCCACTCGATTTGTTCTAGCTGAATTATATCTACTGGTCTCTGCTGTGTACCATGTGACTGTGTAAGGACTGCCGTGGCATGACCAGCCATCTCAGTGTAGTACAGCGAGAACAGCTTGTCATAATCAGGTGTGCCCAGGGCAGGTGCAGAGGAAATTAACAACTTCAGAGTTTTGAATTTGTTAAGTGCCTCTTCTATCAGCTCAAATGGCCGTGTAGCCAAACACTCATACAGAAGCTGTATAAGCAAACAAGCTGATCTTATTAAAATATATTACAATATTATATCAAACCCAGGAATATTCTTGGTTGCTCTAGACTCCCAAAAGTCAGGTCCTGTATGATCTGCCTTGGGTCTCTGGTAAGGTTCCTGGCACCAGCTGACAAGCGGTGTCCTAGAAGGTAACCTTGTCTACAAAAACTGTAACTTGTCCATTGAGACTCAGGCCCTTGACCAGCTAAAATAAACAAAAACAAAACGGAGATAGTGCAGCATCTAAACATTTTCCGCTGTCACTGGCCAGATTAGTCATCCATGTATAATACTGTCCATAAGTCAGGTGATATCCACTGTTACAACACTGAGGACAGAACTGCTTATATCTTATTGGTTAGTTTACGAAAGTAGTGAGCATCTCAGGTTAAATGTTAAGGTATCTGTAATACATCCTACAACAAAAATACATAAGGAAGAGAAGACTAACTGAACCCTTGCTCTACAGTAACCTGCTAGTCCCAAAAAGCTGACCACTCACAAACTTAAGCCTGTTTCTGGAAGATCTACAACTATTGGCTCTTCCCCTGGCCCTGAGTCTGGCAGCTTGTACCTCTCTATCTTACCATCAGTTGTAAAAAGCTCACCAGCTGTACACATCATGTACTACATGACTTTACACATAACAAGACAGACAAACAAAGAGTTAGCCAGACACAAAGAACTAACCACAAATTAACATAAAACTAACAAAGAAACAAAGGATCCTTCATACATTTCCACACATACAACACAAAAAACTTCAGACTAAACAAAATGAAAAGAAGAAAAATAAAACAAAAACAAAATATCAATGCCTCAAAAAGCAAAACAATGGATGGCAATGATCAAAATATCCCTAGACTTTAGAGTTAGTAAAAATTCATCTCTTCATTCCTACAAGAGAACATAAGGTTAATATTTAATTTTGCTCTTCTCCACCTAAAAGAAACATTTGGGAAAAAAATAGTAAGTAACATTCCTGGTAATATAAAAGTGGTTAAAACATAGAAATATTTCAAAATTTTGACAACTTTTGTGCACAATCCCCAATTTATTTGCTTATATTAAATGAGCTCTTTAATTTGCCACGTGGACTTATTTTTACTTCAACCAAATTTAAGAGGATATCCTTTATAACTTATACACCAGATATAACTTATATTCTATATTTACAACAAAAGCATACATGTATATAGAATATATCTTGTATATACCAAACATCATCTGCAGAATTTTACCTGTAAAGACAAAACATATCAATTACACACAAACCAACTAAAAATTCATCAATGTTCAACACAGATAAGTGCAGTAATCAACGAAAAAACACACAATGGTCTCTCAGCATCTGGAGCTGTACCCTTCCCCCCTCCCTTCTGAAATCAGAGCTACTGCTGATGCTGCTGCTGCTGAGGCACTATAGATCCCAGAAGTCACAGAAATGGAGGGAAATAACCTTTTCACTGCATTCTCATCTCACATGGCATAATACCTTCATTAAACCCATTTTATACAGGTGACACCTAAAAACCATCACACTTATAAAGAAGACTTTCCATCATTTTTCTACTTTCAAATGTCCAACTTTCACCATTTCAATTTTACAACTGCTTCTAACTTCCTGCTCTTTCCTCTACAATTTCTATTGCAGTTTAGAGATAATTTTTTCACTGCCCAACGAGTTACACACCTTACTCGTTCCAAATTCTACAGTGTCGTCACACTCAATTAGTTTAGCATAATACCTCTGATGTGGTTAGATTCAAAATCTAAACCACTCATTCAAGTTCCTAAACTAATACACAAATTAGTTAGTATCGTACCTCTGATGGTTAGATTAAAAATCTAATCACTCATTCACGTCTCTAACTATTAAACAAACTGGTTGTCCTATCTAAGGCAAAATTCAATAATCTTGTCTGTCTGGCTTAACCAACGGACTGAAATAATTTCTCTAAACTTTCACTATTTTCTGCAATAACCACTATCATAAAGAGCAGGTCACACTCACTGAAATCCAGCCTATTCAGCTCTATTCGATCATTCATGGAGGGATTCACTCCCCCTCCCTCAGGAATTTCCTTTGTTCTAAAGCCAGCTAATTACACTGCAGGCATGAGACCTTTCACAAAAAGTAAAGCTCACACATTCACTCCACACAAACACATATACATATATAGTATTGAACCACGATCACATCTTCTCATATATTTTATCAAAAGTTCTTGGATCAGACTAATTATAGAGACTTAGAGACTCGGACAGGGAACCAATACTTGAAGAGACAGAATATATATAGTAAGCAGATATAATATATATTTACTTACCTTTTTGATTTAATGTGCAGCTGCGTAGTCCACTTTTCAAGCATTGATAACCCATTGCTTTGTCCGGATAACCAAATCTGTTGTCTGCCCCACTTGGAAGCGCCATTTTGTCATAGCTTAATAAAGCTTTTCAGATGTTGATCGGGTTTTCAAATTAAAAAATCAGTTGAAGGTAAAAATAAAAAATAAAAAATATCCAGGATTTATTCAATGCAAGCATTGTGAGACACACAGCATATATAACATCATTGCATATGCTCAAGAATGTCTGCCCCCCCAATCCCAGTATTTCCTAACGTTTTATAACGTTCCTCCTTCTGCAAGAATACATGTGCCAATCAGTCTTTACTTAGAAAAAACGATCTAATTTCCTATACGTTGGTTTAAAGTTTACATTTAAATATGGACCCACCTCTTACTGGATCTATTCAAACAAAGAAACCTTGTTGATTCAATAGGGCTATACCTCCAGGCCATATGTTTCCAATTATTGGAGGAGGGGGTGGGGGCATGTCTATTAACATTTCAAAGACCTGAGTGTTTCAAACTTTGATGAAAAGCACACAAAGAGTATATACAAATCATATCAATATAAAACTATAAATATTACCCTCAAACAAGCATCTTGGCAAATATTTTTGCATCAGTGTTGATGAGGGATATGGGACGGTAGCTCTGGCATTGTGCCGGGTCCTTGCCTTCCTTAGGGATGACCACCACGTGGGCTCGCAAAAAGGTGGGGTCTGGAGGCGAATCCAGGGAGGTAGCATTAAAGGCTGACATGGGTGTGTGAGCTCGATACCAAGGTCTTATAAAACAAGGCGTGTAACTCCGTCTGGCCTGGCTCTTGTCCGAAGGCAATGACTGAATGGCACTTTGGAGTTCCTCTACTGTGAATGGTTTCTCCAGGGAGGCAAGAGACTGGGCTGGGATCTGTGGGAGAGCTGTTTTCGCAAAGTAAGACTGTAGAGAATCCGGTTGGGTGTGTGAGGTGGGAAGATTGTAAAGTGTGGAGTAATATTTGTGAAAGGCTTTTAAAATGTCAGCGGTCCCCCCCCCCCACCCCCCGCAGCAGGGTCACCGGAAAATGCCGCAGTCCAGTCCGGCAGAGCCACCTCTGGGATATCCAGGGTTGAAGTGAAGCTTGGTAAATCCTCTGGGGAGCGGAAGGTCAGCATTCCTTCTTTGTGTTTGACTTGTAGCGAAAAAGGGAATCCCCATCTGTATGAAATGTTTCTTGATTGAAGAATCGAAAATAGAGGCTTGAGTGCTGCCCTCAGTCGTAAGGTGCGCCTGGAGAGATCCGGGAAAAGGCCCAATTTGGTGCCCTCGAACTCCACCTGTTGCATTAAGCGGGATTTTCGCATAATTTCCTCCTTTAGAGTATAATGGTGGACCCTGCAGATGATGTCTCTCGGTCGAGTGAGATCAGGGCTCTGAGGACGCAGCGCTCTGTGGGCTCTGTCAAGCTCAATAAATGTCCCCTCTGGTCTTCCGAGGATGTGATTGAATATTTTGGTCAGGGTGGGAAACAATTCTGCCAGTCGGACGGTTTCTGGGAGACCACGAAGCCGAATGTTGTTGCGGCGATTACGGTTCTCCAGGTCGTCCAACTGGATGGTGAGTTGTGTATGGCGAGAGCTTTGTTCCACCACTGAGGCCTGTAGGCTGGAAAGCAGGTTGGATGTTGATTCTTGGGCTTTTTCAAGCTGGTGCACCTTGACTTGGAGCTCGGCCACATTTGTCTGGACTGGGCGCAATTCTTGTCTCCAGGCCTGCTGCATCTCACGGGCCATTAATTGCATGTCATGCTTAGATGGTAACAAAGAGAGGAGAGCCTGTAGTTCTGGATGTGACTTCAGTACCTGCACTGCATCCTCAGGCGCTATATGGTCAGGTGCCTGGTTGAACAGAGGCCCAGATGATGGTGGAGAGGTGGTTGGGCGTGTAGTGCTGTCGCCCCAGGTGGAGGAGACTGGGCTCGAGGCCCACGAGGCGCCGTCTTGTAACAGGGCTGCTGTTGAGCTGTGGGTGTTCCATGGAATCTCCGACAGGATCAGGGTGACGGGGGCCTCAAGGAGCCGGGGTCAGGTGCCCCACTAGGAGATTCCAGTCCCCCCCTCATCAGAGACCCGCCACCACCCAAAGCCACGTCAGTTCCTCCAGGCTGGTTAGACACCCAAGGTGCAGTACTTCTGGTCAAGCAAGAAGTGGGCTCCTCAATTGTCTGCAGGGCCCCATACAATAGAGAGTTCACGGAGGCTATAGCGGAGGATCCTCCTTGCAGGAAAGCAGCGGTCCTCCTCGGCCGCTCCGCGCTCATCTCATGAAGCTGCTGGGCTGGATGAGTCAAGGGACTCATGGTGCATGAGCTCTGGGAGGTCAGGAGAGCCTCAGGCTTGCTATGGGGCTGGCTGCGTCATAAAGTGTGGGACCCGATATGACTTGGGACAATGACCCCCTTGTAGAGTCACTGGAGTCTCTGGGCTCTTATGTGAGGACCCTCCAAGGCCTGGTTATTCAGTGGGCTTGGTGGAGCTCACACAGCACCAGGGCCCCCATCCTGCGGCCCTTCAGCTGCCCAATTAATTGATCTGTCCAGCGGGTTATGCTCTATGGGCTCCTTCACCCCAGAATCCCGGCATAAGAGGGTGCCGGGTTTATCCTTGCACTGGTTTCCCAGCGTAATCCTGCAGCCCTCACCGCCGCTTGGTGTTTGGACTGGGTCGGGACCATGTGGCGCAGGAGGGAGGGTCCGGCGGCGTTCCCCCGCACACTGACCTGACCGCTGGGGAGAAGCGCTGGCGTTCCGTGGCTGTCGTGGCTCTGGTCCCGCCTGCACCCGTGTCAGCTGTTATGCCGTCGGGCTTGGCTCCTCCATGACACTCCGCTTCAGACTGAGGACGGAGAGACTGCCGCTCTGTCCGGCGACCGGGAGACTGCAGGATCGGGTCTGTCCTCTCTTGAGTTGCGGCTGAGGACTTCGGTGACTGCTGGCGAGCTTCCCAGGTGAGTGGCTGTACGCAAGATGGCGCCGGCTGCTCCGGCACGCGGGAAGAAGGGCCATCTTCGTTCAGGCCCTGCAACGGAGCAAAAAAGTTCGAGATTGGGAGACCCACTGGTTCAGCAGGGGTTCCAGTGGTTCCTGCCATCTTCTTATTTCTTTTTTGGACCATCTTGAGTGCCCAATGCTGAAATTATAGCTGGTCTCGAGAGGAGCTCCTGCACAGTGCGTCCTAGCTCCTACATGGCAAACCACGCCCCCCCGTAATTTATTTTTTTAATTGAGTCATGAACAGTAATTTTTCTTCTCCACAGTACACGCCGGTTTGAGTACTATAACACTTTATTACACTTGGTTATTTCACTACATCTTCTTTCCTTGATATCTTTTGATAGCTTTTTACGTCCTTTTTACCCTTTTTGTAATATGAGAGAGAGTAGTTTGTTTCTCGCATTATTTTTAATGTATTTATATTTTCACAGCAAAATTGGCGCTAAAATATGTTTTATAATTGCATCACTTTTCCAACATGGACATCTATTATGTGTTTTTTTATTATTATTATTATTATTATTATTATTATTTTCATTTTACATATAGTGACCTTTGTGGGGTATTTCTACATCAGTTTGTAAATCTCAAAGCCATGTCAGAACTGGACTGATCCCTAAAAAAATCTATGTTGCATATTTTCTTGAAAATGTGAAAAATTACTACTAAATGGTTAGTAAGAGGTCAATGATCATTATTGCCCACAACCAAGACTTCTGGTACTTCCTTTTTCACAGCAACAAAGTTTCAGCAGGCCTGAGTAGGCCACAGTAGTCCCCGGCGGCGCCGCTATCCGCTGCCGCCGCCGATCGTTAAGGTACCAGTCGCTAAGCTATCGGTTTAGGACCTTGGCGATGGCAGCGGTGGCGGGACTAACTGTATGTGCGTCTGCCGGAAGCACATACAGTTAGATGCTTTGGCGGAGCAGAGCGCTCCGCAGAGTACTCGGGTGCCGCAGGCAGGATGCGGCTCTGTGCGCGCCTGTGCTGTGCACGCCGCAGTGAGCGTCATCACACTGCAGCGTGGCCTGGTGATGTCACACCGCTGAAGAAAAAGACCGGGAGCAGCGACAGCAGCAGGGAGCGAGGTCAGGAGAGTTGGGGTTAGTTTTCTTATTTTTAAATTTTGTCTATTCATTTTGGGGGCCTATAATCAAAATTTAAATACGCAGGGGGGAGCTATTATCTAATTATATATGTGCCGGGGGCTATTATCTACTTTTATATGAGTAGGGGGGAGCTATTATCTACTTTTATATGTGCAGGGGGGAGCTAATATCTACTTTTAAGTGCAGGGGGGAGATATTATCTACTTTTATATGTGTAGGGGGGAGCTATTATCTACTTTTATATGTGTAGGGGGGCTATTATCTAATTTTATATGTGCAGGGGGGCTATTATCTACTTATATGTGCAGGGGGGCTATTATCTACTTTTATATGTGCAGGGGGGAGCTATTATCTACTTCTATATGTGCATGGGGGCTATTATCTACTTTTTATATGTGCAGGGGGGAGCTATTATCTACTTTTATATGTGCAGGGGGGTTTTTTATCTCCCTTTTATATGTGCAAGGGGGAGCTATTATATTTTTATATGTGCAGGGGGGCTTTTAAATCTACTTTTATATGTGCAGGGAGCTATTATCTACTTTTATATGTGCAGGGGTGCTATTATCTACTTTTATATGTGCAGGGGGGCTATTATCTACTTTTTTATGTGCTGGGGGGAGTTTATTATCAACTTTTATATTTTGCAGGGGGGCTATTATCTACTTTTATATGTCAAGGGGGGAGCTTATTATCTACTTTTATATGTGCAGAGGGGCTATTATCTACTTTTATATGTGCAAGGGGGAGCTATAATCTACTTTTATATGTGCAGGGGGAGCTATTATCTACTTTTATATGTGCAAGGGCCTATTATCTACTTTTATATGTGCAGGGGGGAGCTATTATCTAGTTTTATATGTGCAGGGGGGAGCTATTATCTACTTATATAAGTACAGGGAGGAGCTAGAAGCTCTCTATATACCTGCTGGGGGACCTTATAAGTTTATCTATAAACATGCTGGGGGACATATAACCTACCCAAAATTGTGCTGGGGGCCTAAACCTGCCTATATACCTACTGGGGGATCCATTACCTGCCCATATACCTGCTTGGGGATCCATAACCTGCCCATATACCTGCTGGGGGATCCATAACCTGCCTATATACCTGCTAGGGGACCCATAACCTGCCCATATACCTGCTGGGGGACCCATAACCTGCCCATATAAACCCGCTGGGAGACCCCTAACTGCCCAATACCTGCTGGGGGAACCATAACCTGCCTATATACCTGCTGGGGGACATATAAACTACACACCTTCCGGGAGACATATAAAGTATATAAACCCCCTACTGGGGGACGTATAACTTACTGGGGGACCCTATTACCTTCACTGGGGGGCACATAATTTATTGCTTGTGAAGTCGCTAATAGTCGTTAAAGCCGGTTTGTTAAGGCCTCAAGACAAGTCAGTTGATAAGAGTTTAGCATCGACTCCGCGGACTCCAGTCGGTTGTTAAGCCCGGTTGTTAAGGCCCAATCGATTGATAAGATCTTAGCAATCGACTCCGGGGACTAGGCCACAGTACCTGTTCCAGAGCCCAATTAGCAAGACCTTTAATCTCTGGGGATGTTTTTACCCTCCCTCACCCCTTTATAATCATTAATGTATGACTTCTTTACATTGAGGAAATTTGGACACGGTTTTTGATGAGCTCCTTAAGCCAAACTACAGTGTACAATGTCAGAGCGCAGCCGAAATAGGTTCCAGCAGTGGTGACAAGACACAATGAGAGTACCTGAGATTGCCATTCACTGGTACAATGTGCTCATTAGCTGAGCGCTGACAGGCGGGCGCGCTACTTGTCAGAATAAATGACTTCTTTTTTTCTTGCAAGCATCGTGGCTTCACTTAATATTCAAAACATATCAGACCACAATCGATGTCTCAGTCCCTCAACCAAGGAATCTCATTACATTTTCAACTAATCCATGAAATCGCGACGCAGCCCTGCGCACAGGTTCCCTCCGTAATCCGGAGGCACAGTTCATCGGCTATTACGGAAATGACAGAATGCACAGGAGAGAAGCTGCCATTGAATTGCTGAATTATAAAGCAAATAGCTTTGTCACTGAACAATTTCCCTTTTAAAAATCAATATTTCTCCGACTCTCTAGATAAGTGATTTTTTTTATCAAATCTTTTGTGTATAAGGCATTTTTTTTCAAGCCTTTCCATTCTCATCCCCCCCTTTATTTCAAGCTGTGCAATTGAGCAATTTGAGGATCATTAGGCAGAAATGCAGATAAAACACCATTTTCTCCAGATAAAAGGGCATTTTAGACTTAATACATCACTTTTATGGCCGCCTCTGAATCTGCTCAGTGCAATCAATAAAGTCGTCACCTTTGAGAGATTTTTCCTCCACATGAGATCACACGTTCCTGTGTGCTTTTTTTTCCTCCCTCTGGATGTCACTGGCAAAATGAAGTTGAATAATAGAGTTATACAAAGAGGATAAGTTTATTAGAAATATTAAAATATTTCAGATTCCAATTAAAAATAAAGACAGGGTTCCTGCAATGTTAAAAAACAGAAATGGTTTCATGCAG